>JAYMSP010002883.1:0-22042 GCA_036897095.1 Plantago elongata
AGGTTCAAATCAGCTACATCCTTAGCCACAACTTTAACCATGTTAGCTTGACGAGGCCTCTTCTTGGCCTTGGAACATTCAGCAGATCGGTGGCCAACATTGCCACAAGTGAAGCACTATCCATTGAATTTCTTCTTCTCAACCCCACTAGAGGGTCTAGGCTTGAACCCGCTTGAAGAAGCTTTCTTCTTGTTCTTCCCATGCTTAACTAGATTAGCTCTAGCATCCGGGCGTGGGGAGTTAGGAACATAACCAGACTCCTGAGCAGAAGCACGGATATCCTCCTCAATTCTGAGCCGAACAATCAACTCTTCCAGGTTCATCTCCTTTCACTTGTGCTTCAAATAGTTCTTGAAGTCCTTCCAAGCCGGTGGTAGTTTCTCGATCATAACAGCCACTTGAAAATCCTCTGGCAGCTTCATGCCTTCAGCACTAATCTCATGATAGATCACCTGCAACTCCTGAACCTGAGAAATAACAGATTTAGAGTTAACCATCATGAAGTCCAAGAATCGTCCATCAATGAACTTCTTGACTCCAGCATCTTCAGTCTTGTATTTCTTATCCAAAGACTCCCGCGGTTCTTTGGCGGTTTTCATTGATCCATACACATTGTACAGAGCATCAGAAAGTCCATTCAACACGTAATTCCTGCACAAGAAATCAGGGTGGTTCCACACATCAATGGCCCTTGTCACATCAATATTCATCTTAACGCTCATCTCACCCTCAGGAGCTATGGGAGCATCCTTTGTGAGATAGCTAGCAAGACCAAGCGTGGTCAGGTAAAACAACATCTTCTGTTGCCACCTCTTAAAGTGCAAACCAGTGAACTTCTCAGGCTTCTCGACATGGCTCACAGGTACCGACATAGTCGAACCAGCCATCCGATTGAGAACACTGGAACCAACACCATCAGACTGAGACATGGTTGCTGAGGCAGTAGCAGAAGCAGTAGCGGTAGCAGAGGCTGATTCAGTATTCATTTTCTACACAGAAAATCACACAGATTAGTATCTTCGAACGAAAAAAATTCTCTAATAAGAGAAAATACAATGATTGTTTTAAGTTTGTTAGTTCCAGTGTGTAACAATCGAAGATTACATAATCTAAATAAAATAAACTGCCTTTCGTAAGACTAATCTGAGGCCTGTGCTTGCATAGTTTCCTTAAAACAATTACGCCCCCTCACCTTTGGTGCTTTGAGGATTCACTGGACGCTTGTTTTTCAAGATACAACGGTCGAAATCCAACAGGTAAGCTGCACTGCTTAGCTATTCTGGCAAACTTGGATTATGCCTAGATTATCAGAGATTGAAGGAAGGAGAAGAAAACAGAAGAGAAGAGTTCTGTTGGTGCAAAGCTTCTACTTCAACACTGAGACCTTTTTATAGGTGAGGAATGGGGTGAATAATGAAAATCTCAATTAACTACACCAAATAATGGGTACATTTCAATGGTGTAACTCCTGTGGGCAACAATGAGAAGAGTTACAGAATATGAAGATTCCATTAAGAAAGTTCTAGAAGAAAACATTCAGACCATGAGCAAAATGTTGGCCGGCACTCGCGGGCCAGCTGCTTGTGCCTTTTTCGGTCCGGCATTCGTGTACGCAAGTCGCGCACGCTCGCTCGCACCCAAGTTTCACTAGTTTCAGTACAAATCTAGCCAGGATTTGCACCCTCTACGCCCGCGTAGAAGGTTTTCCATAACCTCTGACTTTCATTTGCAATCAATGTGGGATAAACCCACTCATTCCTCCAACTTTAAACCCTCGTTCCTCACTAATCCAACGTCCGTTTTGAACATGCAATATATCAATTCAAAGCCCTTACATAATAGCTCACGACTATATATTTTAATCACTTAATTAATGAATAATTAAAAAGTAGTCTCATATCAAACATACCCCACAAAGCATAGTTTACTAATACTTTTTTTTCACAAATTCCAACAAGTACATCTTAAATAGTATATATGCATCACCGTCCATCCATAAACTAGTTTGCTCACAATAGAAAGATTGTGTTTCCTCACAGGTATATGTGATAATTTTGATCACTGCTACAAGAAAACTATACGTTTGGTTACAAGAAATCTTTGGTCATCAACTTCATTGGATATATCATATATGTTGTCTTGTATATGCTGCCCCTACTATCTCCGGGCACTTCCTTGCCGGAAACTTTCTCCGACTGCTCTCCCCTGTTTGATGTTCACTTGACGTTCCGCCTGTCTTCATAAATTAGCAAGGGCCAAAAGAAAGCCAATTTAGTTATTGAAAAGAGAGACTAAATGCAATAAAACTGCAGCATATGGAAGAAGAACATACCCCAATACAAAATCCTTCAAAATGGGTAGCTTCAGGTATCAACCTAGTCGAAGAAGAAGCTTGGGATGAAGGAGAACACTTTGAAGGTGTAGCAATACCAGAAGAACTGAACGCTTCAATCTCACTCGCAAACATCTCCTCAAAGAGTTCTTGCAGTTCCTCAAATGTCTCATTCCCATTTTTCTGGGACGCCTGGCATTGAGTTTCACGATGATACACGAATTAAACACCGCTACATGTATGATGGTACTAGACCACATTAACATATATAATTGCTAAATGTCATATTAAAAATAAGAGACAAAAACTCACACTGGATTTATTATTGCTCATCATATCTAACATTTCACTTAAAAACTCTCCCATACCCTGCAATCCACCATCGACATTAAAAACAGCAGACTGTCAATAGCCAGCTAGAAATCCACATCGCTCTAAAGAAGCGTTCAAATAATCACATTGAATTGCACTGCATAAATGTACTTCGTAGAGCTTACTGTTTGGTCGTCTTCAACATCGTCTTGTTCCTCATACATGCCTATGTCGTACAAAAACCTTTTGTTGGCATCCGAAAGAACTAATAACAGCATCCAATGAGTCCAGATTAACTTACGAACAGGACAATCGAACATACAACTAACCAACCGTGTACTAAGGTACATTGTGACATAGCTTAAGGGATACACAGATCCACACCACCCTGTATGAATCCTAAGGCTAAAGCACAATTATCACAGCCAATTTGGTATTCCACAAAAAACCATCTCAATGGATTATCATGTACAGTGTATAATCAATCTTATGTCAGAGACTCAGGTAATTTATCTCAGCAACCACTTATCAAAACATCTTCTGGCTTACTTCAAATATAAGTACTGAAAACAAAAAAAACCAAAAGATTTTGTATGCAAACACAAACTTATATAACTTCCCATAGAAATAAAACAAACTGCCAGAAGTCTAGAACCCCTTCTGAAGAAGATATATTAGGCCAAATAGGATACACTTATAAATCTTGTTAAATATTTAAGAGGTTGTTCTGGTCGCGGTTAAAGGCCGGTTTTGACGGAGTTGTCTTTCTCACTGTATTTTTACGGAAAAAACAACTATTTTTTCCTCACTTCACTTTTTTTCCATTTATTATAACAACCTTAAACAATCAAATAGCATCAAAACCAATCAATAAACATAAAAACTCTAACACATCAAATTGATTAACCTAGAAAAAATTAACTCTATCCTAAACATAATTTTTCAACAATAATTAATTAAGTTACTATTCACAATTAAAACCCAAATAAATAATAGCGATCAATTTAAATCGCACGCCAAACAACCACTTAGTATATCAAAGAATAGGGAATTCTTATGACAAACATTGGGTTGGGCTTGGGACTACCTGGAAGACCTCATATTCACGTTATCACAATCATAAAAAGCTTCCACCATCCATGTAGATCAAATGAAACAAGAGTGAAACTTTTCGAGCTTTTGAACGAAAGGCATAAACCAAATAAGAAGAAGCATTAAATTACCAGAATAGGCTTGCTGAACAGATTGAAATCTCTTGTTTGCCTCTTCCAAGCTGCAGTTAGGATTTCCCGAAGATGAGCAGCGATCTGGATGCCATTTCTATGAAAGAACACCAAATTTGAAAACAAAAAATACTAAAATCTTCACTTCTGTATATATAACAGAAATTGATATACTCACAATTTGGAATACAAGCAAATAAAAAAGGATACTAGAGATTTGATTGTATGTTTTGGGTGAATAAATTCTGACCAGTGCAAGTTTCTTGTAGGCATTTCTGAGCTCTAGTACTGTACATTCCTTCTTCACCCCCAATACCGCATAAAAATCCATAACAGCTAAAAAAAAATGTATTTTCGACGAATTAAAGATTCGTTCTCTCTTTTTTTCTCCCTTCCTTAGAATACTGAAAGAAATCTTTTCAAGAAACTCTTGTAAACGTCCGTACCGTTAAAAGGAAACAAATCTGAAAGCAGCAAACTGGTTTCTTTCATTTGCAGGGGAGTTTATTTATAATGTGGAAAATTTTATTTTACACTTAAATCTTTTTCAACTTTACATTTGTTTTTTTATTTTTCAATCCATGCCAATAACTTTTTATAGTTGTTGACATTTTACCAAAACTCAACGGCAGTTAAATTTATATTTTAAATCACATTAAAATCTTTTTAGAATTTACACCCGCTATTAAAATCTTTTTTAGTTTTCTAAATCACACCAATATCTTTTTTTAATTAATTTTAATAATCAAAATATATGTCCGTATGAATTTTTGGGGTTTCTAAATTAGTGTCGGGAGGAATATGTATCGTTTTTTTTCCATGACTTGTACCTTTTGCAATCAAATTCTTCATATATATTATTGGTTCAATGTATAGATTTAAAGAATTACATATGCGCTCAAGGTCAATTGCGTATATTCATGTGTTTGAATCTAAAAAATGACATAAAAGTTGCGTATATATTTGTGGAACGAGCGTATATATTTTGTTCCTTCATTTTTGTAGTTTTATTAAAGCAACTAATTGAGAGATGAAATGTAAAGAGAGTTCGAAAAATTAGTTTTATGGATATAAGAAAATATATGTATTTCAATTAATATACAAATAAATTTTATCATTTTTTATCCTTATAATATAAAATTTCTCATTCGCAAGATACTAATACAGTATGTCATTGTTATATTTATCATAAAAGAAACTTATTGTTATATTTATTAAACAAGTGAAGAAAGTGTTTTTGGTTTGTAAAGTAAAGTGTCGTCGTTGGTTAATAATTTGTGATTCGGATTGTAATCCTGTTTTTCAGAACACTTCTTATTTTTGTAGGAATAAAATTTTAAAAATTTTAAAATAAATAAATTATAACTATATAAAAAAAAATTGGTGGTAAAGAAAAGTTTTTCAAAAGGTTTTGGTGTGATTTAAAAATAAGTTAACGGCCATCCAACCTTTGTGTAAGGTCAAAGTTTTTTGAAAGTTATTAGTCGATTGCGAAAAAAAAGAATATGGAGTAAACTTATAAAATCGAAAAAAAATTTAGTGAAAAATAAAATTTTCTCTTTATAGTACGATATTACAAAAAGTCACTTGTTAAAAGTAAGGAGGAAGGACTAATCTATAAATTACAATTTTAAAAATCAATTTAATCAACCCACTTGTACTATTTTATACGCAACTTATATTTTAACTTTATGTTTTCTATCTAAAACATGTTACTCGATCTCGAGCTCTTTTTATATTCTTTTGTTAAAGAGTATGAACTCAGAATAGAGTATTTTTCGAGTATTATAATACTCGATTATGCACAATTAACATTTCTGCCTCATTGTCACATTCTTTAGATTTTTACTAAAATGGGCTTTTCTAGCTTAAGTTAAGAAAGCATTTCCCTTAATGGGCATGGGAAAGAACTAGACCTCTACTCATTCGTGGCAAATTATAACCATATTCATTAATTCTTATTGTTAACATAAAATAATTTTACATTTATACATAACATTATATTATACAAATAATATTCTCAATTAAAAACTAAATTACTTCCTCCATTTCAAAGTAAATGTCGATTTGCTTTTACACACGTACTTTAATGTGCAGTCTAAAATATTGAGGTACAAATGTACACGAATTGTAAATTGGTTAAAAATATTGCTAAAAATAAAACTTGTACTTTTATATTGAAACATATATAAATGAAATATAGAATATTTATTATGTGATTGTGACGGAAAGAGTAATATTTATAATCATTAAATTTATTATCTACATATCTATTAAATAAAGAAGTTTCAAGGATTTTTATTGGTCCATTTATCATGTCACGTGCCAAAATTATCTCATTGATTGAAAAAGTTCTGGAGGGTGTTTGGTCAATTCATAGTGCAATCTAACACCAAGGGTAATTATTAATGGACTAAGGACAATTCGGTCCATTTAAATATCTACTGCATTATATATTTCACTGTTATTTTTGGCATGATGACTACATATATAATTTTTAATAAATGTAATATAACTTTATCTACATATATCAAAAAAATATTTTAAACATATATTTAAATTCGTCTTGACATAAGATGAATCTATAGACACCAATCTTGAATACTATTATTTATTAAATAAATAATTTTCAACTTAAAATAACATATAAATTTATTAAATAAGATAAAATAATATAATAAATTTTTAAAAATAAAGAATTTATTAAATTAATTCAATCATACATGAAATTTTGTAGAAATAATTTATTTTCAACATGTAATGTATATCTTTCAATGTTCATTTTTTATATGTTGACATTATATAAAGTTTTAATCGAATATCATATAATTTTATCTACAAAATTATTAAAAATATTTTAGAATAAATTTGAATTATTCCTCACAAGATAAATTTATAGACAACGATCTATAATATTATTACTAACTAAATAAAGGAGAGAATGCATCGAGAGCCTCTACTAGATGTCATAATTACATATTAGTGCCAGTTTTTAGAACAACTACAACTTATTCCACGAATTTGACCAAATTCGAATTTAAAACCTGAAAAGTCAACTTTGCCCCTCTCAGATTATTGAAGTTTGGCGATTGCCAAACAATATACATTTTGACAAATTGCAATTCAAGTCCTGAATGTCTTAATTTTTCTATTTGCACCATTAGATTTCTAAGAAACTTAAATAAATCCCCCAATTTCTATTTAAATATGCAAATTATCCCCAATTTCAATCCTAGAGCAAATTTATACATTGAACAATAAAAATTGAAATTCGAAAACACAATCGAAATCGGAGCATAACAAATCCAACTATTTGGAGTTGTAATACAACAAAATCGGAGCATAACTAATGTAGCTCTGATTGGAGCTGGATAGCAGCTCCAAATCGGAGATGTAGTAGCTCCTATTAGAACGTAATTGGACTACATTTTCGAAATTGGAGCTGTTAGCAACCCTTATTCAGAGTTGTAGCAGCTCCGATTCGGAGTTACAACAACTCCCAATAATTGAAGTGTTCCAATAATCGGAGCTGGAGTTCCGAAATTGGAGCCACAACAACTCCAAATAATTGGAGTTGTTAGCAGCTCTGGTTCAGCTGCTAATAGTTCTGATTAGGAAGAAGAAGATGATTTTTCTTTTAAATGTTATTTTATTTATTTAAAATTCATAGGGCTATGTTTGGTTTTAATGAAATTAAATAGCTTAATAAAACTGGTCAACGAAAATTATGAATTTTTGTACTAAATTGTAAATTTTAAATGGGTAGCCCTATACAATTATTCCATAAATAGATTATTTTATTCACTAAAATAAAATATAAATCTAATAAATAAAATATAATAAAATAATAAATTTAAATGAGCATTTATTAAAGAATTTAATACCCCCACCCCAATCTATTTAATAAGAAATTAATCAATTATGATCATACGGTTTAATAGAGTCCAGAGGGGGATAAGAGGTTTGTTCAATGAAGTCTTTTGTCAAGTTAAACATGAGGCTAATGTTTTAGCACTATGGTTATCAATTGAACGTTTTTATATAACAAAATATGATTTAAAGTTGATGTGTTAAACCCCCTCCATGTTCATTCAAATGTTAACCATATCCTAAGGTATAAAACTTTAATACGATTGAGCAGATTCCGAATATGGGTCGTATTTAATGTTGTAGTTAGGGATCATGGCGAAAATGTTATAGCTTATGGTTGCTGAAAATACAAAATGTTTATCAGCCGAAATTTTGAGTGGTAACACGTAGTAGTTGAAAGGAATTGGTTTTTGGAGATTAAACTTCTTAAATCAACAAATTTCATCTATGCTCCGTTGTTTCACTTTTCATAGAAATTGAGACATTTGATGGAGAATTTTATTCCATAACATTTTTGCCGTGTTAAACGTGACCCTAATGTTTTAGCACATAAATTATCAATTGGGTGTTCTTGTGATAAAGTTGGTTTGGTAGATTTGTAGTATCCATACCAACATCGTTTTGTGGGGGGAGCACATATCACCACAAGGGTTGTCTCAATTAATTTATTGTGTACTCCCATTTCTATTTATTATTAAGCATAAACTATATCGGGACATCACTGGGGGAATATGTGAAATCAGTTACATATTTAGCCAGGATGTATTTCATTGCTTAATTTTTGCAGGACACTTTTTCGTATGTTGGCTACATATAGTAGTTTTTATTAAATCCGATATAAATCTATCTACAAAATCTTTTAACGTATATTTTAATTCGATGTCTCAAGACGAATATATCTGAAAAATTTAACTTTATGACTCACATTTTTCATAATGTCGGCTAATAACAATATTATCTACTATATTGGTGTACTTAAATGAAACTATACACATATTATTCATTTATTCTCGAGTTGTTTTTTATTTTATTTTATATGGATCAAGATGAGTTTGATGCTTATATTTATTAATGGACTCTACCACATGGAGTTGGACATGTAATTGGTCCAGATAACGACATAGTAGAATAGTAATTTTTTAGGAGGGGGGGGGGGGGGGGGAAAAAGTTTTTTAAAATTTTTTCGGAAAAACATTTTTTTCTAAAACTAGAAAAAGATGTTTTTTTTGGGGGGGGGGGGGGGGGGGTGTGAATAGTCTTTTAAAACTTTTGTCAATAAACACAATTTCTCAAATATATGTAAAAGTATATGATAATTAGTTTAAGAGAGTGGAATATCTTCACTGATAAGTGCACATGTTAAGCATCATTTAAGTATGTAAATACTCAACAAGATAAATGTAGTAAGTAAATAACACAACAAGATATAATGGTATTTGAAGGTCGTGTAATATTCTAAAAAAAATGGTATCCGTAATCCCTCAACAAATCCCCTTCACCTTTCTCAGACCAAGAATCCACTAAGATAGATTAATGAGGTACCCTTACAAATATCCTATCTCTTGATTCCTACAACACTTGGTCCAAACCAAATGTCCCCCATGAGTATATACCCAACTATCAGAGCCAAGTACTTCCTTTAAGTATTTCCTATGCTCCACGCCAGTTGGTGTGTTGGTTAACGTAGCAAGGGCAATTTGTTACATTCAAATCAAAGTCATACATGTTCATAATTCAAAAGGCTCATGAGGTATATTGTATTTAATATGTATCTCATCATGTTCTACCATTAATATAACATTGATTTTTTTTATGAAACGACTAAGGTGACTCGAACCCCCGACCTATTGGATGGAGGGGAAGCGGCTTACCAACTTAGCTGCACTTCATTGTCATTAATATAACATCGATACTATGTTGAGCTATCTGAAGAAGAGAAACATCTGGGACTGTATGAAGTTGAGTCAAACCACATGATGCACGGTTTGTGATCCAGTGCAGCGTACTGCTTCGTCCATGGGAAGGGTAAATGTGCAAAATTATTTTTCAAGAGTTACAATGAGAATACAAATACATAGGAGAATTGATACCATATATATAAGAGAAGGAATACATATGAAACTGTCGGGAAAAATGCAAAGTGCTTGACAATAGGTATAGCATCACTAATGCTTCCAATGGGTAGTGGTGCAACTAATTTGAGATATCGGCTTACCACTTCATCATAATGAGGATTCAATATGCTCAACGTTCAGTGTAAATTCTGATGTGACATAATTATTATTCACTAAGCCTATTATATAGGACGAGGCTCTTATGACGAATAATTTTTGCTTCACATAAGTTAATCAGAGTTTCATAGATGATATGCATCGCCCTCATGACCCATTTGGTGATCTTGTGGTTTTTTTTTGACGACTTCAGTCATATTCTTATTGTAGTTTCTGGAGGGATAGGGTACGATATAGTCAATGCAACATTATGATGATCCAGAGTATAGGCAACGTGTGAAGTCCTCAATTTAAAAAATATTGAGATTGCAGGTTAATTTTAGTATCATGGCTTATTGTTTCGTTAAATTATTAACGATATAGTTGATTAACATTAAATTTAATTCACATGTAATATGGAAATTCACATGTCGAGATCAACGAGATCAGGGGTGTGGATTTTACAAGTTGGTGATGGTGTTGCTGGTGAAAATAATGACAATGAGGTTGATATAAAACTACATGATGATCTACTCATCAGAGAGGTAGGTGATCCTATGAATACCATTGTTCATATTACGTACCCATAATTGTTAGAGCACCTGACCAATTCATCACTAGATCCTGATTACATCATTAATCAAGTCTGTTGAGGTTACATCATTAATCAAGTATGTTGAGGTAAAACCCCCAACCCTCGGATGTCACTACAACCAACTAACTCTTCGAATCTTGGAAGTCCTCGGATGATGCGAACTCTAGTCTGTGCACCCAAAGCTACAGATCCGGACCTGCACAGACGACTGAAAGGGGGGGGGGGTTAGAACCTTTAGATCCGGTTTGCCCTGGATCAAAGCGGATGGGATACTTTACTCGAGAGTGATGGTATATCAACTCTATATAATCGAAGGTATATAGCTTATAGTAGAGTGAGAAGATTAAGTGAGCATGCTTGAGTTTACCTTGAGAGGTACTCCCTATTTATAGAGATTAATTCCCATCTTGGGTTAGACTTATTGGATTGTGCCAAGTGTTGGGCCAATAGAGCTTAATTAAGCACATGGATCATATAATTGTCATAGCCCATATAGCCTTTTGGGCCACAAGGTTAGATTAGACATTTTGTAGGATTTGAGGGCACCGTAGTCTTTCTGTTCGTAAATACATTCGAAGTGAGGGTTCCGGATCAAAGTATCCAGAACTGGTTGTTCCCTCCACTAATGACGTGTTATGATTTGCCACACTCGGTCCTCGTTAGGTTTGGATGTATGCATACGTGATGGTGGTTCGGACCTTGTTATCCTCGGATGTAACGCTTTGGTACGGACATCCTTATCACGGTATTCTTCGTACGTTCTGGCCAAGCTTGACCTTGGATGGTCAGAGGCTCGGATCCGTGAAGCTTTGTCCTTGCAATACCGTGATGTCTAAGGATTTACCCTTGGGACGTCCGAATGAAGGATTGGACATATTCCCGTATCAACATATGTCCCCCTAGTTTTCAAGTATCTTATTAAAAGATAGTTGAGAACTATAAAAAAGGAGAAATATTTTGTTCAATCCGTTCCCTGAGAAAAAGAAATCCGTGTCTAATGATCCTTCCAGTCCTATTGAGAGTATCTTTCTCCCCCCCCCCACCCCTCATTTTTCTTACAATCCGAGGCAAAAGATCTCGGATTGTAATTTTGAGAAAGGAGTATTTATATTTGAAAGATACCTCTCGAACGTCCGAACTCTAACACATCCAATAGGATGTGTTTTCCATCCGAATGTTGAGACATCCGGAGTGACTGTTTGTATGGTGTGCCCTTGTCCGAGGCGACACTTGGGTGACCAATTGTGTCTTTTCGTGTTCCGAGTTGCATCTTGATCGTTGGATCAAACAGATCAACAGTGGATATGAAGGGGCGGGAAGCAATAAATGCTTATGCTGCCCAAATTATCCTCCTATAAATAGGGGCGGTCATTTTCATTTTCACCACAGTTGATCGAGGTTTTTAACTCATCCGATGTGAAGACAAAGTTACGCGAGGTAAGTTTCGCTTCTCTTGTGGTTTTTGAGTTTGGGTTATCTAGTCTTCGGATATGTTCTATCATGCTTCGATTGTTGTATATGCAGAATGTCGAAGAGTCAATCCGGTCCTTCGCGCTGGGCACACTATCAGGATGAGTATGCCAATCGCAGTTCCGTGCCTCTTCTAGCCCCCAATCCGGATCCTGTTCCAGAGGAGGCCCCCAATTTAGCTATTGTCCCCTTTGAAGCTCAAGCTCTGGATCCTCAGCCATCCGAGGTCCCTAGGCCCAATAATCATCCGTTCGAGGCTCCTATCTTCCCCGGGTATCAGGGATGGCGGGACCTAATGAACTGTGATAGTGGGGTCTGGCATTCTCCTGTGTATCCAGGTGAAGGGACTTCGGCGGATCCGATCGACCTTGATCCGATCCTGAGCGAGCTGTCGTGCCCAAAGAGGGACTTGTGGGAGCTAAAGGAGCTTGGTCATTGGATCACTCACTCGCACACTGCGACTCGGAAGAAGCGCAAGAGGGAGGCCTAGAGGCAATGGCTTGCGCGAATGAGAGTGGTGGCGGTGGTAGCAAATGGAAGGCGAGGCCAACTCGAAGACAAGTAGCTCCTCTTATCGTTTTATTGTACCCGTTTCTTTGGATCCGGATTGACAACCGTTGGCTTCTACTTCACAAGCTGGTCCTGTTCATCACACCACCACGCGGGAGATTGGTGCTAACAACGGATCCGAAAGCGACGAGCTTCCTCCCGAGGTTGGTTTCCTATGTCGTAACTTAGGTTATAAAACTCGCATTCGTCTTTACCAATTACCCTTTATCCCGGATCCCCAGGAACCTTTGGCTGAAATGGTAGAGGATACAGCAGATGAAGCCCCTGATGTAACCATGTTCGAGCCGGGTATCGAAGATACGACCCGGCGGTTACTCCGCTCCACGTTATCCCGGTGATCGATGTTGATCATTCCCCGGATGTTGGGGTGGCTCAAGCTGAGGCTCTGGAGGACGAAGATGAGGCGGTGAAGGAGGTCGAAGTTGTCAAGGAGGAGGAAGTCGGTGAAGAGGATGACGGAGAAGATGACACTATCGGGACGTCAAGCGGCCGGGTGTATGATATCAAGTACCAGAGGAGTAGGGAGAAGGTCGTTCATCCGGACGGTGAACTGAATTTAGACTACACGCTTCCGACCCGAGCCAGCGAGTTGAACGAGGAAAAGCTAGAATACATTCGGGCTCGGTATGAAGTACCCGATTCTCTGGAGCTAATGGTTCCAGACCCGAAGCACGCCTTCTACAATCCTCCGGAAGGTTACATGGCTGTGTATGAGGCTTCGTTACATTGTGGATGGAAGCTTCATGTTTCCCCACAATTTCTCTGGATCTTCAATGATCTGAAGTTGAGTCCGCACCAGATTATTCTGAACTCTTTGAGAAATCTTATGTGTTTCGGAGTTCTCTACGAACGTTTAGGCATCCACCTGTTGACTGCTAACTTTCAAAGTTTGTTCGAGATCACGGCCAGCGAATCGCATCTGAACTTCTATTCTTTCATGGTTCAATTCGGATATGCCTTTTTCGAAGATTCGATCTCCTCGTTAGGTGTCGAATGGTGGAAAAGGTATTTCTTCATTCGTCCGGCACTGGAGGAAGGCAAGCCCGAGTTTAGTGGTGAAAAATGGTTATTTCCGAAGGTTTTCTCGAGAGAGATATATATTTTCGCTTAGACTCCGACGAAGAACTTTCCTTTATGGATGCAGGGGCTCCGGAAGAGGAACTGGACGAAGACACTATTTTTGGAGGGCTTATCTGTCAACCCTTACACTGTTTGGCCGGATTGGCTCCGGAGTGTTATTGTGGTAGTTCGCTACGTGACTTTGGTCAGTAGTAGTTCCGTAGTTTTATATCCAAAGTGTTTCTTGTTCTCTTTGATTGTTGTTCTTCTTGTTTGGTCCAAGTATAAACAATACGGATCTAACTCAATCTTCTTTCTTTGTGCAGCTTATTGGTTCGAGTACATCACGTCTGCCTTGCTTGAGCTAAAGAGGAAACAGAGAGAGGACCAAGAATGTGAAATAGCCGAGCATCATCGTACCCGGACTATCAAGGTCTCCACTACCTTCCCCATGGAAGAGACTGTCAATGTTGTGGCATTCTCGGATTTGAACACCGAGAGAGTCGCCTAAGGGTGGGAAGAACTTCGGATGCCGACTCCGAAGCAGGGGAAGACCAAGGTCGGAAAGGAGGCTGATGCAAAGAAGCCTCCTAAAGCATCCAAGTCTTCCGTTTCCAAGGTTGTCTCCGGATCGAAGAGGGCATCCGAAGGTTCACTTCCTTTAGCAAAGAAGGCGAAGGGCAAGCCAATCATGGTCCTCGGCTCGTATGACGACTTAGAGGCCAAGGTGACCAGACTGGTGGCGATGAGTGAGGTGGAGCGGATAGCCAAGTTGGCTTAGGCAAATCGAAAGGTTAGCATCCGAGGCTTGTAAACTTTGAATAATCTTTCGTTCTTGTGCTGATGCTAACACCTTCGAAATTGTCCCTTTATAGATGGTTGTCGTAGTCCGGGCCTGTTCTCATGTTCGCATAGAGAGGGCAGAGATTGACACTCAGCAGGCGAAGTCCGAGGCGAGTGTCAAAGATCTGGAGGGAAAGTTTCAGGAGTACAAAAGGAAGTATCAGAACGTGTGCTCGGATCTCCGCAGGTCGGACGAGAATCGTCGTGCCTTAGCACGTGATCTGGCCCAGGCTCGGACTGATCGTGAAGTCCTGGAGCGGGGTGTCGCGGACATTTTGGAGCTGTACCGAAGCTTCAAGGATCAAATGCTCAAAAATCTCCAACATGTCCGGGTGAAGGCTGTTCGAGACTTCTTGTCCTCCCTCTCCTGAAAGTTCTATTGGTGAGCTCGGCTGACGATGCTCGAGCGGAGGGTTTCAATGCCGCTATCGGCCAACTTATTTTGAAGGAAAAGCTTCCGAGCAACTTTGATCTGAAGGAAGGGGGCTTGAGTGCTTACAATAATGCAGACGACACTCACTACCTCGGAGAGCCCATTGATGATGCCGAGCTGAGGAAGGACGAGTTCGCCGAACTGGTAGCCACGGAGACTCCGGACCTGAAATTCAATCATGGTGGCCCCTTCCTTCCGGACTTCGTGCCCGAAGTGTTGCTCCAGCAACTCTTAGTTCTAATCGATGACTATGCTCCCCATAACCAAGAGTGGTTGAATCTTTCTTGTCCGGTGCTTGGACGGCCGAACCTGGTTATGACAGAGCTTGCTACACAGTATGTCGAGTGGATGAGGAAAGAGCATGAAGTTTGGAAGGTGAAGAAGGTTTCCGGTGAAGGAAGCTCCAAGGCCCTTGAATGAAACAAGAAATGTGAAGGCGGAGTATGCTCCGTGAATTCTGTATGGTCTTCGGACATTAAGAAAATCTTTATTTTTCTTCGCACTTTTATCTTTTGTTGATATTTTCCTCCGTATGTTCTAACTTCGAATAATGAAGCTTCGACTTCTTAGCTGTCTTGTTTTGAGTTCTCCTATTTGAATATTCGTCGAATATTTCCAATTGTTATTGATTCGGAACGTGATCCGTATGCTTGAATATTTCACTTTTGTTATCAATGTATGTGAAGCATGATCCTTGCTTTAGCTCTTCAAAACATTTAGTTCGGCTAGTTATATGATATACCCGAACATTCATGAATTGTGTATGGCTTACAAATCATTTCTTAGTCCAGAATATATCATATTCGAAGCTCTTGTATTCGAAACTGATACGTTCGATAGTGAATGAGACAATTTTTGAAAAGGATAGCCGTTGTATTGATTTGACGAAAATATAATCACAAACGGTCGGATCAGGAAAGACTTCGGACAAGACAGAAATGAAGAAAAACAAACTAAGCATAAAATTTTTGCAAATTTCTCGGATTCCAGGTTCTTTTGAGCACTCTACCTTCAAGATCCTCCATCTCGAAGCTTCAATTGCTTCTAACTCCGATTACTTTGTACGGACCTTCCCAATTGGGTTTGAGTTTTCTTACATGGTTGAGAATATCGGTTCTTCTTAGGACCAAGTCTCCAATTTGGATATCTATTTTGCATACATTTTTATTGTAAGTTCTAGCAATCGAGGCTTGATACCTTAGGATATGAGCCAATGAGGAATCCCTTTTATCCTCTAGTAGCTCGAGCTCATACACCCGCGCAGCCATATTCTCTTCGGGTTGATATTGTTGGATTCTCTGAGTTTCCACAATGACTTCCGAAGGTATGACATCATCGGAGCCATGTACCAAGGAGAAAGGGGTCCCTGGGGTTGCAGTCCTCGGAGTGATTCGATGAGCCCAAAGTACGCCATCTATGTCTTCAACCCAGCTTCCTTGGAAAATTTTGAGTCTTTTTCTCCAAGATTTTCACAATGGTTCGGTTGGTAGACTCGACCTGCCCATTGGCTTGGGGGTACCCAACCGAAGTAAAACGTTGTTCGATCTTCAAAGACTTGCACCATTCCTTAAGCTTGTGCCCGGAGAATTGCGCTCCATTGTCCGAGATGAGGATTCTTGGTAATTCGAAGCGGCAAATGATGTTCTTCCAAATGAAAGTTCAGACTCGGGTTTCTGTTATGGTAGCCACTACTTTGGCTTCCACCCATTTGGTAAAGTATTCAACTGTTATGATCAAAAACTTCTTTTTGTGCTCCTCGGGGAAAAGGTCCCACAATATCAATGCCCCATTGATCAAATGGGCACGAGATGATTGACGGAATAATCGGATTGCTTGGTCTGTGAGGAATATTGGCATAGAATTTCCAGTCACTGCAAATTCGGGCGAAGTTAACCGAATCTTTGTCTATCGTAGGCCAATAGTAGTCTTATTGGATGATTATTTTGTGCCAAAGTTCTCCCCTCGGAATGACTTCCACAACTACCACTGTGTATCTCTTCTAGGATTGTCCGAGTCTCTTGGGGTCCGAGGCAACGCAAGTGAGTTCCGTTGAAAGATCTCTTGTAAAGTTCATCCTCAAGCAGACAGTAACGGGGTGCTTGGCACTGGACCCTTCGAGCCTTTGTTGGGTCTGAAGGTAAATCAAAATGCCAGTCATCCAAGTCCTCTCCTCGTCTAGCTTGTATAACGGGAGTTCTCGATTGTGGAGAGAGGAGGTCCGAAGAGTAAGGAGAATTATAATTCTCGCATCCACGGCTTCGGATGCTGAAGCAAATTTGGTGAGGGAGTCTTCCTTCTCTTGTATAATCTGTCGAACTTCTCAAGGGAGAATTCCTCGAATTTTGACACAGCCTCTTTGAGTTTATCGAGGTACATGATCATATTCGGACCTTTGGTAATATATGCTCCGGAATATTGACACTCCACCAGTTGAGAATCCGTGTAAGCTCGGACTCTCTTCACCTAAAGTGCCTTAGCCATTCGAAGACCTACCAGAAGGGCCTCGTACTCAGCTTCATTGTTGGTCACCCGGAAGTCTAGTGTAATTGCATAATCAATTTGGGCTCCTTCGGGACTTTGGAGATGAATACCTATACCCCCGAGCCTTCCATTGGATGAACCGTCCACTTGCAAAATCCAGGTTGGTGTCTGCTTTTCTATGGTAACCTCGGGTGCCACTGCTTTTTCTTTCATCTGATTATCTGTTAATTTGGTTGGGGTAACTTCCATCACAGTATCCGAATCTTCTACAATGAACATCCACTGGTCCCCGAATAGACCATTTTCATGATCCGGCTCCTCTTCCTCTATTACCAAAGATTCGGATAAGGGAGCTTCGGGTAGTATCTTTGGATCTATGAGTTCGAGACCTATTGGGTTTCTTCTGGGAAACCGACTAGGAAGTCAACTAGTACTTGGGCTTTCTTGGCTGATGGAGCCTGATACGAGATATCATACTCGCTTAGTTCGATTGCCTGTTTTAAAAGTCTTTCGGATTGATCCAGTCTTCCCATTACTTATTTGAGAGGCTCATTGGTCAAGACCACAATTTGATGTGATTTAAAGTAAGGCTTGAGCCTTTGGGATGTGTGGATTAATGCATAGGCCAGCTTCTCGATGTGTAAATATCTGAGTTCGGGTCTTGCAAGAGCTTTGTTTAAGTAGTATACAGGTAGGTGACCATTACCTTGGATCCGGACTAGCATAGAGCTCATAGCCT
This sequence comes from Plantago elongata, assembly GCA_036897095.1. Classification (NCBI taxonomy): domain Eukaryota; kingdom Viridiplantae; phylum Streptophyta; class Magnoliopsida; order Lamiales; family Plantaginaceae; genus Plantago; species Plantago elongata. Next base: position 18,138 of record JAYMSP010002883.1, read on the forward strand.
CGTTTGTCACTGGCAAGTATAAGTATGAGGGTTCTCCTTCAATTGGCGTGGACAAGAGCGGAGGTGAGAGTAGATAAGTCTTGAGGCTCTCGAAGGCTTCCTCACACTCTTTGGTCCAAACGAATCCGTCCCCTTTCCTTAGGATCTTGAAAAATGGCAAGTTCTTCTCTGCTGATCTCGAGATGAATCTGCTAAGAGATAAAACTCTCCCAATGAGTTGTTGCACCTCTTGACATTCTTGGGTTGAGGCAGGTCAAGAATTGCTCGGATCTTTTCCGGATTAGCACTAATGCCCCTTTTTGTGACCATATCCCCGAGGAATTTGCCTCCTTTGACCCCGAAGGTGCATTTCTCTGGATTCAAGCTCATTCCATACTTCCTAAGGATGAAAAAGCAGTTCTCTAGATGCTTAATGTGACTCTCTTATGGTTTTGCTCTTGACCAGCATATCATCCACGAAAACGTCCATAGTTATCCCGAGCTCTTCTTTAAACATTTTGTTTACGAGTCTCTGATATGTAGCCCCGTCATTCTTGAGTCCGAAAGGCATTAACTTGAAGCAATACACTCCTGATGTTGCAAAGAAGGTCGTCTTTGGAACATCCTCTTGTGCCATTCGGATCTGGTAGAACACTTGGTAAGCATCCATAAAGCTTAACAGGGCACATCCGGATGTAGATTCTACCAAATGGTCGATCCGAGGCAAAGGGTAGGGGTCGTTCGGACAAAACTTGTTGAGCCGGGTGAAGTCATTACACATTCTCCACTTCCCTGGGGATTTTTCAACTAAGATGACATTGCAAACCTAATCCGAATACCTGACCTCTTCAATATGTCCGACTTTCAACAATCTGTCCACCTCGGCGGATATGATTGCATATTCTATAGGTCCGAAATCATTCCTCTTTTGTCGGATATGTTTGACCGTAGGGTCCATGTTCAGACGGTGAACATTTACCCTCGGGTCTATTCCTCCGAGATCATCCGTACTCCAAGCAAAGATGTATGAGTTCTTTCGGAGGTAGGATATTAATTTTAACTCTACCTCAGAGTTCATTTCAGTCCCTATCTTAGTCTTTTTGTCCAGATCACCTTCAATAATCTGAATTTCTTTGATGGTCTCGTGTGGTTCGATCCGAACAGACTTAGGAAACTTGTGGTCTAAAGATCCCACTCCGATTTCAGTCTTCGGAGGCTGTGGTATGCTCAGCCCCTTAGATATGGCAAGTATCGGATTGGCAGCTACATTCGTAGATAAGATGTAGCATTCCCAAGCCTCTCGTCTGTTCCCTAGTTCTTCTCCGACTCCGTACGGGGTAGGGAATTTGATTCGATTATGCAATGGGGATGAGATGGCTCGGAACTGATTGAGGCCTGGTCTCCCGAAGATGACGTTGTAGTTGAATGCTTTGTCCACTACGAGGAACAATACTGTTTGAGTCATTCTCCTTGGAGAGGTACCCATTGATACCTGAAGCTTGATTGTTCCGATGGGCGTGACGACCGCATCTCCGAATCCGTATAGAGAAGCATTCACCTTTCCGTACTCGATGTCTTCCAAGTTCATTTGATCTATGGTCCTTTTGGATATGATATCCGAAGAGCTTCCAGTGTCCACCAATACTTTGTTGACTTTATAGGTGGCGATTATCAGAGCTACTACCAACTGAACATTGGGAGGTCGGGTATCTCCACTTCCGAATGTAGGGGGAGGTATTTCACTATCATCGAAGGAGATGGTGTTTGATCCCCTCAGAGGTGCTGGGTATCTTACCATGTCCCCATTCCGGATATCATGTGCGGTTCTTTCCCTTGCATTGCAGCTATCTCCTCCGCTCGGACCACCGGCTATAGCATTAATAACCCCGCTATAGGGTAGGTTTTCATAATCCCCTCCTCCGGATACTCCTCGTATCTTCTTGCTTCGGGAGGTGGAGTATTCTTGGGTGGTGGCTGAAGTGTTATGGATTTATGCCTCGGGCTCCTCTCTCTCCTTCCACTCGGAACCTGTTCCTCCCTAGAGTAAGGCTCTTTAAGCTGTCCACTTTGAATCTGCGTTTCAATTTCTATCTTGAGCTGGATGCACTTCTCAATTGAGTGTCCGGTTTACCTGTGAAAAGCACAATATTCCCTAGCTTACTTACCCTTCCTATTGTTGTAGAAAGGTCTAGGCCATTGGATGTCTAAATTCTTCTCGACCATAATTGACAAGATTTCTTCTCTCGGACGATTCAATCGAGTATACTCAACATACCTCATAGGAGGAGTTCGCTCTCTCCAGAATTCCTGTTTCCCTCGGGTGTCTTTTCTCAAGTCTGACTTCCAAGCTTTTGGAGCCTCTTGCCTAATAGGTTCCTTGACTTTTTTCTGTCCGGCTCTGACGGGGACATTCTTCGAAACTCAACTCCGTACATATATCTTCTAACTGCCTTCCATTCAATATTTCCTCTTCGAATAACTTCTTTCGGAGATCATGATTGATGGTGTTAGCATACAGGTGATGGACCCATTCTTTTATATTATGCGTTTCCACCTGTCGGACCTCTGAATTAAACCTATCCAAAAAGGTCCGAAGATCCTCAGTTTCAGATTGGATGACTTCGGCTAGATGATCCACAAATCTTTTCCTCCTCTTGGAGTTTTGGAATCTTTTCAAGAAGAATGTAGAAACATCATCAAAAGATCTTATGGATCCAGACGGCATACTTGTCCACCAATCCATTGCTTCTTCGAAGAGAGTATAAGAGAAGTTGAGCACCTTGAGATTGTCGTTCAATCCGTTGGTATCAATCTTGGATTCATATCGAGTGAGATGGGCAGCCGGACAACTGTCCCCATAGTATCGCTCCAAGTTCGGAATGGTTCATTCCTGAGGCTTTTTCTCTCTCCGGATAGCGTTGCTTAGAGGATTTGGAACTCTTGTGGTCATTTTCTCCTGAGCATTGACCATCTTTCTGAGCTTAGCCATTTCAGTTTCCAAGGCTTTCTGTCGGATGTAGATATGCTAGAATTTATGCTTTTCTCCTGTCTTCGGATCCAAGTTAATCCCTGGTACTTGTTTTGCTCTAACTTCAATGACACTTTCTCTGGAAAAGTCATCAGCCTTCCTTGGATTATAGGTAATCCGATTTTTTCTGGCCGGTTCGGCTCTAGCTCTTTCAGGACTCTTTTCCTGATGCTCCCGGGAGTTAGTTCTTTGGTTGATCAGATGACGAAGGCCATTGTCCCGGATCACTTCCCCAGTTCTTTTCTTGACCAGCCTTCTCTCGTGCCTTAATTGTGCAGGTTCGGCTTGTTCAGGAGTGGGCTGCTGAGGTATTGGCTGAACATTTTTCGAGCCTAAACATCCTTGAATGATGTTTAGTAGCAAGCCGAATTGATTATCATTCATACCAAATTCATAAGGGGAGATGACCGTCCCATTCAGCAGAATGAATTCCTTCCGATTGGCAGCCCATGTGCTCCTGACATAGGAGGCTGTTGGGCCGGAGGCACCGGGTCTCTCTCGGTGAGATCTGGAGGAGCTTCTGACGAGGCGGATGCTGTATGACCGTCACAGGGTTGGCTCCTCCTTGGTCGGATGGTAGCCCGAGTTGCTGCTGTCTTCAGAGTAAGTGGTCTACCCTGAGGACGTCCTACTGGAATTCCCCCTGAAGGTGATGCTATCCGAGCTGAATTCCTTGGTCTTGCCATAATTTCCGAAAGAAATAGTTAATCTGAATGACTTAGCTTTTTGCTCGGATTCCCACATACGGTGCCAATTATGTTGAGGTAAAAGCCCCAACCCTCAGATGTTACTAAAACCAACTAACTCTTAAAATCTTGAAATCCTCGGATGATGCGAACTCCAGTCTTTGCACCCGAAGCTATAGATCCGGACCTGCACAGACGACTGAAGGGGGGGG
>JAYMSP010002884.1:0-22041 GCA_036897095.1 Plantago elongata
GGCCCCTTTTTGGTCCCCCCCCCCCCCCCCCCCTTTAACCATTAGATTAAATTTTGATTCAATCTCATTCGTTGATTAATTATTATGTCGCATAATAACGTAGTGCGACGTCGTATAATATTTAAATATACTATTATAAAGAATTACTTATTCATTCCTTATATATTAAACTTAGCAAATTTTACTAAAAAGAATATTTAATCAAATCATTCAGAAAATTTATATTTCATTCTTTAAAAAAAAAAACTTTTCTCTTTTCTCACCGAGCTCCGATTTCCATGGCAGCCGCCTGCAAGCTTCCATGGTTGCCATGGAAGCTTTCGAGCAAGCTTTCATAGCGGCGATGGAAGCTTCAAGCTTCCAGTCCACCATGGAGCTTGAAAGCTTTCATCAATGGCTGCCATGGAGGCTTTATTACGAGCTTTCGTCCCTGCTTACATGGTGATGGATTTCTTTATCACTTGATTCGTCGGATCTCCGGTGATTATGGTAGTTATTTGTTGTGGTGATAATAATTGAAGAAGATGAATGAAAAGGTGGTAGTGACTTTTGGAGAAGATGAATAAATTTGAGGTTGAAAATATAAACATATTATTTAGAAGGGGGATTTTGTAATTATATATATTTATATTTAAAAAGTCATTTAAATTTTAAAAATTGTTAATAAATTAATTGTAGTGTTTAGATTATGACACTTATTTAATTTTAAATGGTATAATAATAGTACAGTGCGATATAGTATTGAGATCAGTGAAACCAATTAAATTTAAGAGGATGCTACTTAATTGGAGAAACATGTGACTTTTGTAATGTTAATTGTGATTACTTATTTTTCACATGGAAGAGCATGAAGTAGACATACAATGGTAAGTACAGAGAGTTGATATCGTTAAGAATTGATTTATTGGAGTATTTGAAAATTGAAGGAAATATTATGGATCGGTTAACACGATATCATTTTTGTAAAATTTGACTCTTACATCGTCTAATTAAGGCGGTGGTAATTCAACCAAATTGATTGGGGTACCAAAAAATTCAGTTTTTGACTTAATTCTGAAGAACTTAGGTAAGAAAGAATTATCATAAGAAAATACAAGTATGAAATCTTAGTTTAGCATCATTTCACTCTTATTTTTATCGGTTTTAACTTGTTCAAGGATGAGTAGGAGATTTGTTTCATGCGACCAATTTATCCGTATTCGATCCTCTCTAAATGGATCGGATAACAGATGAACATTTTCTTTATCTATTTGATCGGATCAATTCGTATCCATCCATTACGCATTACAACAAATTGTACAATTGACTCCCACATTTAGTTCGAAGAGACGAATATATTTTGTTTTCTACATTACACGGGGTACTAGCTAACGGGTCAGGTAGTGTTGAGCCAAAAGACTATCACATGCTTGCCAGAGTGCCACTGATTCCAAATCCAATACATAATATGCTCACCAACGTTTTACATATGCTGCCATCTAGTATAATAACCATTTGAGTTACAAATATCTATAATGAACATTTTTGAGGAAAGAATAGAATATTCATAACTTCTAGGGAACTTGATTTTTCTAATATATTAGAAAATTACATCATTTAAATATATATGGCATAGTTTACCTTTAATAATACAGTAGAAACTCCCTATAAGAATACTCTATAAATTAATAAATTCTTTATAATCATACAATTTTACGATTCCAATTTATGTATAAAAGCTTTAAATAAATTTCTATTTAAAAATGAACTCTTTATATAATATTTTTTTTAATTATGACAATATTATTGTATAGAGTTTTATTAGAACTAAGGGAAAGGACATAATAATTATGCACAAAAATATAGAGGAAGACCATGAACCATTAAAATTGCATATATAAGTATGAGATGACAACATGATAATGGATAAACAATTAAGAATAGAAAGCAAAACATACAAAAGCAACAACCATCCGTAGCCATAGTTGAAATATTGACCTGCATAATTCAGTATGAAATATTGGTAAGTATTCTTTATTAAGTATTTGTATTTTTAAATCAGTGGTGATAATATACCTCAGAGATTTTAATCTCCTTATAAATCACATTAACTGTATTATCGGTTGGATTGCCATCTTCATTTAAAGTCAATACATTTGTATTTGTAACTCTTGAAAAGGCAATATATAATTGACCGTGAGAGAAAACAGGCTTAAGTAGATACAACCCAACATGAGCAAACGATTGGCCTTGATTTTTATTGTTTATCATAGCGTAGCAAACATAAATGAGGAACTGTCGCCGCTGGAATTTTATGGGAAATTTAGCAAGATTAGATGGGGTAAATACCATGCGAGGAATGTGTACCAAAAGTCCATCATTTTCCCCATGAATCAACCAAGCTTGAATAACCTTGTCCCCAACTTGTGTGACAATTAACCTCGTCTCATTATACAATTCAACTGCTTGATCTATGTTTCGAAGAAGCATGATAGGGAAGCCAACTTTCAATCGAATTATGTGATTTGGGATACATGATTTCTTAATTGTGTTGAGGAATTCAATTGAATATACGTCTTCTTTATTGACAATATCATCCTCATCAGGGCATACAATCCGAGCTCAAGTATTCCTTCGCATCTCCAAGCAACAATGACATAACGTACTCATTAACTTCTTGTACAATCTCATTAGTAGGCGTTAATATAGCTCTATTTTGAAAGTAACGACCATCTCCAATATGATCTAATAGAGAAGGATAGACACTCTTGACGATTGCATCAAATGGATTTGATATATCACGAATGAGAACATCTTCCAGTAATTTGAACTCAGCTTCACCATCATTTGTCTCACCAACGTTCCCATCACCAATATCAAGCAACCAATCAGCAAATTGCTTAATCCTTTGGACCTCTGCGGGTGAGCCACTTGCCTGGAAAAACAATAACAATATACACACCCATAAGTATAATAGACAAAATTAAAAAAGCGTAATGATTGCTTCATTGCAATTAAATTGAGTATTTCTGTAATAGCATATTTTTCATCAAATTTAGCACACGGTAAGAGTTCCATATGGCTCTAGGTGAGCAAAGAGATGCATGTACTATGACTTGCTTACTTCCTTTTGGAATCACAGGTAGTATCTGTCTAAAATCGCCACTGAAAACAACAACCAATCCCCCAAAAGGTAATTGTGAAGGCTCCCCATCGGCTCCATGCATAACATCGCGTAGGCTACGTTCCAATGCCTCAAAACAAAACTTATTTGTCATAGGAGCCTCATCACAAATAATGAGTTTTGTCCTTTTCAACAATCATGTAAGATCGGAACCTGGTAGAATCGTACTACACACTGTGGTCTCATCTACATTCAAAGGTATGCTTAATCTAGAGTGAGCAGTACGACATCCAGGTAAAGCAAAGATGCAATGCCACTGAATGCAATTGGAAGAACAATATCTCGCCTACCACGTAAAGCAGAGCACAATGTTCTCCATAGGAACATCTATCATGTGCCACCATATCCATATAAAAAGAACACACCACCAACCCCTGATGTGACTGCATCCATAATCGTATTGTATATACCTCTCTGCTCTTTAGTCAAGCACGGATATAGACGATTATGCTCTTCTGTCATTGTGTCAGCATCATATGACATTTCTTCCATACTAAGATTATTATGGCCATCTTGAACAACAATTTCACCTGGTATTGGCATTCCATTGAAATTTCTAATGCTGAACCCATTCCATCCAAGTTAATCTTCAATCTCAAGAAGAATGAAATTTACCAATTGTTCTTCGGTGAGTACCAAATCTACAATAAAATGAGAACTTATTAATAATTAATAATATATCATTAAGTAATAACCAGTATTCTCTTATCAAATTTCCAATAATGTATAAAAGTTAATAGGAAAAGTATACATACATTGATTGCCCAATTTCTTGCACATAATGAACTCAATATCATCTGTCAAAATATCCCAAGTGCTATTCCATACATGTACTGGTCTTGACATACTATCAGACTGGAGCAACATAGAAAACAAATGCCTCAAGAAATACCCAGATCCCCAAAAGCTAGGTTCCTTTATAGCATCTATGTATTCCTTATCATTATCAAGGAGGCCTAAGCATAGCAAGCCTCACGATAAGAGTGGTGAAAAATTGTCTTGTACTGTCCTCAAATTCTCAAAGCAAGTCGCACCTCTTATGTGATCAACATAATCTTGAAGAAATAGGTTGGGCCAGATTTTATGGGGATATGATATATCCTCCCAATCTTACAATTAAATTGTTGTCGTGGCTTCCACTCCTTTCGACCTTGATCTCACACATAATGTTTTGGGAATTCCACATACAAATATTTTTTTACTTCTAGGTGTTCTTTGTTGTATTGCATCCACTTCAAGAATTTTGTTTCTACAATAATATGTGTCTTCTCAATGATGTCTTCTACCAAATCACCATCTTTAAAGATCATATTCTGCTCACCATCATTTTAGTATAAATATGATAAGTGCCATTACTTGAAATATGTAGAATATGTTTTGTATTAAAATTAGAATGTTTTGAATTTTATAAGAATTTAACTAACAATATCGATAAATATAGGGCTTGCATCTACATTAAGAACGGAAAAATCGATTTTTCGAGTTTATCTCGATTAGGTCGGTGTACAGTCAGCGATCATACCACACTTTTTTCCTATTATAAAAACTCACATTTACAACATTAATTCTTCCATTTATAAAAGCTCACAAACACAACATTACTTCCCTCAGCATTAATTATACAAACTAACATACATAACATTAATTCCCCCAGACCCCGGTTATATAGAAACTCACAGACACAACATTAATTCCCCTAATTATAAAAATGTGCATGCACTTCGGCACCGTTAACTTCAAAGAAGACCTAATCCGGCCTCTTCTCCTCAGATTAGGCTTCTTTCTCCGTCGTCGTCCCCGTCTAGCCTTTCCTCTGCAACAACATGCCGTCACCGATCTCTTTAGCTCCAACTTCTTCTCACATAAATCGAATTCAGACCAATTCGATCTCGAAACTCTCAATTCTGACGTCGATTTCCTCATCTCCGGTGTGCTAGCTACTCGTCTTCTTCTCCAAATGCGTCATCCCAATCGCCGCTCTCATTCACTAATCGACCATCTTTTCAATTTAGATGGTTTGGATATATATGATTTTAGGGGGTTTTATAGTGTGATCGAGATTTTTTCGACAGGTAAAGAAACTAACCAAATCGGTCTTTCAGTATCCTAATTGAAAATCTGTATAGTAGTACGCTATAATTGAAAATCTGAGAGTTATCCAATCCGTAGTCCCCTCCACCAATGTCCATTCAAATAATCCGGGACAACTGTAGCATCAATCCTATATATATATAGGACACCAACTGGTCATCTTTTCATCATCATCGACAACATGCACTCCTCTAAGCTTTATCTATGTTACATTATCACAATACTCTGCTTACTACAAAAACTAGTCCATTGCGAACCAAAGTTCCCATGCTTTTTCATATTTGGTGACTCAATGGTTGACAATGGCAACAATGTTGTTCGTAACACCACCGCCAAGGTCAATTATCTCCCATATGGAGTCGATTTCCCAGCTGGTCCGACCGGCAGGTTCACCAACGGTCGAAATCTTGCTGATTTGCTTGGTATGACAATGCATATCTATGTATTATCAAATTTGCTTCCTTATAGGTAATGAGGAAACTTACATGTCCATTTACTACCAATTTACAGCTGAATTTTTGGGGTTTGAGCAACCCATTCCACCATTTGCGAATGCAACAAGTAATGATTTTATACGAGGATTGAACTATGCCTCTGGTGGATCTGGCATTCTGTATGAGACGGGTCGTGACGATTTTGTAAACTCTCCCTCTCTGGAACTCGTTATTTTTCCTCTATATATTGCGGAAATATCATGTTGTAATTGAATTTGCGATCAATATGAATGTCACTAATAATTTCTTTTAACTAAATAATACGCCACGTGTGGCAGTATATAGACCGACTTTATAAGTAAGTAAATTTCGGGCTAATTTACTGGAGTTCTGTTTGTTTATTTGAAATTAGGGAGATGTGCTCGATTTGGACGGACAACTATTGAACCACAAAGCCGTGATTGGGCACATTTCGAAACTACTAGGCGGTAAGAGCGTGGCCAAACAACACCTAAGTAAGTGTATCTACATGGTGAACATGGGAAGCAACGATTATCTTGCCACTTATCTGCCCAAATATCACACCTCAAACACACCCTATAGCCCCAATCAGTATGCCCTAATGCTTACCGCCAAATATGCACTTCAGCTTACGGTAATAAATCAAACACTTTCTTTATAATGTCACACCAAAAATGGAAAAAAAAATAAAATCGTAATGAGTTTTTGCTGTACTTCAATTTGTACAGAAAATGTACCGTTACGGAGCAAGAAAAGTGGCGGTATTTCCCGTTGGTAAAGTAGGGTGTACACCCCAAGAGGTGGCTAAGTATGGAGCCACAAAAGGCTCTGTTTGCGTAGAGACGAGTAATGAAGTTGCGCAAGTATTCAACGAACAGCTAGCGGTTTTATTGAAGGGTCTTAATCTTGTATTGCCTGGTGCAAATTTCGTCTACACAAAGAGTGTTAGCGATTCATATGGTACGTTATGAATAAAATCATCGTATAAGAGGCCTTTATACGCATGTTTAGGAATAATGTATTGTTCGCTTAATGAATTTCAGGAAACATTACGAATTTGAGTGACCCGTGCTGTGAACTAGCGTACGGACATTGTCTGCCCGGGGCGAGTTACTGTGACAATCGAGACGACTACATGTTCTGGGATGAGGTTCACCCGACCGAGGCTGGCTATTACTACAGTGCCCAGGCTGCCTACGCGAGTATGTCTCCATTGTTTGCTCGTGAGGATCCGGTTGCATCTATCTGATTTAGGTCGAAATGATCGTCCTTTTCGGTTTTAAATAAGAACACACTTTACCACTAAAGTTTGGTCATTTGTGTGAAATAAACTTTAGAGGTCTCTGTGTGGAACGTGTCTTTAAGATTTGTACTTAATGCAGTTTGTCCTTTGATTTGATATGATTTGCCATTACACAAATGGTATGAATATCTAAAATTTAAGGGCATATCCATTCAAATTTCAAACTTTTGTTGATATCATAGACCGACACCATGAATTTAATCTTTCATATATCTCTACAAGTATATCATGATATTGGAATTTAATTTCGAATCTCTTCATCCCCGACAAATTCGGCACCACAATTATTAAAATATTAAATCCTCAAAAAGGTTGAAACCGCAGGAGAGTGAAAAAATAATTGTAGAATTATTGAATTAATAGATTCAACATCTCTTTTTTTTTAACAGTGTAAAATATTTTTTTACAATAAAGTAATACTAGAATTGTATTTCAATTCAAGTATTGCCTGAACTGTGGTGTGATTGGGCGAACCATAAATTGTTTGACACAAATTTTAATTAAATTAATTTCAACTGAGGTATAACTGATTAATGATAATTAAATGTTAACTTACGCTTGAAACTTTTTGTTTGTTGTAAATTAATTTTTTTAGATTTATTTAAGAATATATTCAACAAAATCAATTGGTAAGTTAGTTTGTAGTTGATAGGTGATTTGTAACTGGAAACCTATTTGATTTCTAAAAAGTCTTTAATAATACATTAATTAATTTGTCAGGTATGTGACGTACGTAAAAGGAAACAGTTTTTTAATAAGGTCTTTGAATATAAAGCTATCGATTATGTGTTAATGTAATATACTCATTATGAAAATAAGTTTATCTAATTTATAAACTTTTATCAAATAGTGGTGGAGTAAAAATTTAATTGAGGTAGTACTTATAATTAACCCCTGCTGACCTTCTCAATTATTATAAGTACTATATTATCATCTTAATTATATCAATGATGAAGCTGAGTTGTTTGTTTGAGCCAATTACATCCCAACCAAAACCATGTACAACAATGATCCCATTTTCCACCTAAAACTACATACAAATGTAATGAACTTTTTTGGGTAGAAGTATAATAGTAAAACATTTAGCATAAAAATAGTCAGCATTTCCGACACAACAAAGTGAAGGGCACAGGAGTATTAAATAGTAGTAGTACTAATTATTAATGTCTATTGAACACATGAGAAACATGGGGTGTTACACAAAGTTTGGTTACGTAGCTTACTCACATCCACCAAATCAAATAACGTCCTACTCTCAAAACAACACTGTAATAATGATCATCCGCTTCATTCTACACACTATTTCACCTTCATTTGCCCAACAACTTCGGAACCTGCAACAAGAACGACAACAACAATATGCAACTCCCCTTCTCTTCTTCTTCTTCTAACAATCTTCAACTATGCTACATTCTAACAATCTTGACCTTATCGCTCCAACAACTAGTTCATTGCCAACCGAAATTTCCGTGCTATTTCATTTTCGGTGACTCTCTTGTTGACAATGGCAACAACATTCCCCGCAACACCACTGCAAAAGTTAACTATCTTCCATACGGGGTCGATTTCCCTAAAGGGCCGACCGGCAGGTTCACCAATGGTCGGAACCTTGCTGATTTTATAGGTAACGAAACAATGTCTGGAGCCCTATTTTAAAAGGTTCTCGGTTAAGATGGACCGTTTTTGTTGATTTTGCAGCTGAAATGTTGGGATTTGAGGAGTCTATTCCACCGTATGCGACTTCGACGAAAGAGGATTATGTTGGAGGAGTGAACTACGCCTCCGGTGGAGCTGGCATTCAGAATGAAACGGGTCGTCATGTTTGGGTAAATTCTCTTCTGAGTATATATCTTGCAACTTTAATTCATGAATGATAATTAGTTGTAAGTTGTAACATGTAACACTGACACTGTAGAAGTTAATTAATGTGACATTCATGATAATTTTGTACTTACTCTCAAATGATTGCATATTTAAAAGCTAGCATGTGACAATATGAATTTGGACTTGCTCTCAAATCATTTGGAAATTTGCAATCGCATCTGGCATTTGGAATGACTTATTTTTAAGCTAGAATGTGACATAAAGGCTGATTTTGTAAAACTGTCGGTTACATCACACATGTATAAACTTGGGCCGTCCACTCGAGTTATTAATAGATGACTATAAACATTAATTTAAGGGAATAAAACAAAAAGAAAGAGCTAGACTAGAGCAAATGTAAAAACATATATGGTGGGAGTAGTGAATTTTTTTAAAAATGTTTTTAACTAATATTTTTATCGATAATGTGAATTACATCTTCAAAATTCACATGATAAAGAAATAATATTTGAACTTTAGACTCTAAGTTTTATCCTAAGGTTAACAAAAATTTCTCTTTCAAGTTATATCATTTGTCATTGATAATTATAACGAATAACTTAAATGTATCTCACCCAACTAATATAAATATTCAATACTTTTTCATTATTCACAATATAATCTAATACTCACCAAAATTTCGACCAATGAACGGATATCTAATAGGTCTATCAACCGAGTATTTTCTTTTAATGGTCTCCCTAGAATTTTACTTTTCCTTTGCATTTTGAAGTAGTAAAATGTCAATTCAGTCAAAATTTAACTATGACTTTGTTAAAATTAACACGGAGCGAGTCTTAATTTTGATGGAATATATTAATACAAATGATTACATTTCACACCTCCGTACAAGCTCAAATTAGAATATATGAAATATAATGGTATTAGAATCGAACTTCAAGATCAAATGAATTTCTATAACAAGCTATCAAGGAATCAATCATTGTGTACAACCACCATTGATTGAGCAAGAAAGCTTCAATCAATGCTTTGAGAATTAAAAGTGTAGAATGCAACAAAATGAAGGCCTACTTTATCAATAGAGTACAATATGACTAATTAACTAGACTAACAAAGTAGTTATAACTACCAAATGATAATTTGCAGTTTGGTCATGTCACTCTTGCTGCTTTACTCTTTAGACAAGCTTATTTGTAATTCCTACCTGAATTTTTTTTTAACTATACCAATTTTTCAGATCAACAAATCTGTAATTTTTCCCAACTATTCGTGTTGATTATTCACTCGTTTATCTTAAAAGGGAGATGTCATCAGTTTAGTCCAGCAGCTATCCAACCATAAAAGTGTGATTCGTCACCTTGCCAAATCACTAGGTGGTAAGGCTCGGGCAAAACAGCACCTAACTAGGTGTTTCTACTCGGTCACCATGGGCAGCAACGATTACCTTTCCGGTTACTTACCTCAGTATCACTCTGGGACTACATCCCATACCCCAAACCAGTACGCGCAAATGCTTATCGCCAAATTCTCGCAACATCTTCAGGTTATACGCACTATCTTTAAATCCCGGAATTTATCAAGCAAGAAGAACTAATGATTATGATAAAGTTCATATTTTGTTGTTTTTCAAACAGAAGTTGTATTCTCATGGGGCAAGGAAAATTGCTGTCTCTCCAATCGGTAAACTGGGGTGTACACCCCAGGAGGTGGCCAACCACGGAGCCACAAAGGGCTCAGTTTGCGTAGAGTCTAGTAACAACGTGACTATGATATACAATGACAAACTCAAGGCTCTACTCAACAATCTGAATAAAAGGTTCAAGGATGCACATTTCGTCTACACAAGCAGTGTTAGCAATTCATATGGTATGTATATGTCCTTGTTAATTTTAAGGTCGACTTTGATCACAGACCACTTTCTTACATTATAACAGAACGATATTTAATGGTATGATTTGATTGCAGGCAATATTACAAATTTGAGTGAGCCATGTTGTAAACTGGCGAATGGACATTGTCTGCCCGGGGCAACTTATTGCAGTAACAGAGATGATTACATATTCTGGGATGAGGTTCACCCGACGGAAGCTGCATATTTCCACGATGCGAAAACTGCCTTCGCTCACATGTCTTCATTATTGTATACTGATGGCATCAAGTCTATTTAATTTGAGGTGAAATTGAACAGTATTAGGAAGACGCATAGCCTAGGATTTTTGGCCCATTAGCGCACTATAGGGCTTTGGTTGCATACCAATAAATAATTTCTGCAAAACCTGGAAGTTTTCCTCTACCATAGTGTGTTGTATTTTGAATTATGTACTCATGCTTTACTCATATTTGTAACACTTATTCTTTGCGGATTAAGTGAATTTCAAGTGTTGATATTCTTGAGGTTTGATTCCAAGACTTGATGCCATTAGTATAAAATAAATTGGGAATGTTATGGGGATTACATAAATTGTAATCACCTGAAAATGCAGTCTGTATATCTGAATATGAGTATCACTACATAAATTTTGGTCTATATATATATATGAAGTAACTGGACTGTAATAAGTTCTGGAATCATACAATATTACAACATAAATAGCTAGATGAAACATACAGATCATATATAAAGCGAGTACGTACGTTCATATTCAAACTATGTATTACACAGGAAAGACATTATAATTCAAACACTTCATTACATACTTAAACACCTTACAAAGGTCTGCAATCCATCTACTGAATGCGACTTAGCCATTGCATACGTCTTCTGCTCGCGTAAGACATGTCCCTGATCACTTATGAGGCAACTGATAGCATGAATGGGCCAACTGAATGGGCTATGTAGTTGTATCAGCTGTTAAGATCACAGACAAACTTGTATGCATTAGGTTGCTATTATTTATATATTCTCTACTTTTGACATTTAACTAATTGCCTATACGTACATGATGGATCAAATTTCACATTATATTGGAAAAGTTAAGCTGCTACTTTATGAAGAAGTATGTTGAAATAAGACGCTATTTCCCTTCAAAAAGGCCTTAAAATCTAGTTAGTGACTCATAGGGAAAGAGATGCTTACATTAACCGAAGAGAAGGTTGGTCTTGCCTAGGATAATCGCTGTTGAGCTGAAGCTCATTGAGTTGAAGATAGTTCCGAACATCATATTGTGGCTGAGTCTGAACTAGCTCATGATAGCCAGAGCTTCCTGGCATCAAATTCATACTTAGCTGCTGAGCTCTCTCAGTTTCAGCTATCTGCTGCACATGTAATTTCCGTAAGTTGTAATGTTTAGCACTAGACAGATTGTAAAGCAGGTTATGAGGTAACGAAGAGAGACCTTTGCACGGAGGTACTGATTTTTCTGGTGCAAGTCAATCTCCTGCTGCCATTTTAAATAACATAATAGAGAAACAGAATCAGATAATGAACTTTATGGTTGATAATAAACAAGAAATATAGGTAACTGAGCTCATTTGATGCAGCGACTTGTAGCACAACAGGTAAAGTTGACACATAAAATTGGGGCTGGTTCAACTTTCAGAAACAAGAACTGCACTTCCTTTAAATCATAGGATACACGACTTCATTTGCATCGATCCTTACGGGAAAATCTTAAACAAGAATATCACTCCATATTGCAATGTTGTAACCAAATGAAGCTTATAGACTAGTGAATTACACTAAGCTTAACAAACATATGAAATTATACGAACTCAATATCATATGAAGGAAAATAGAACTATAAAATTACATATTATATCTTACCCTTTTCTGCAAGTACTGGATTTCAGCAAACAGCAACTCGTTCTGTCAGGCAAAAAAGAAACCAATATTTAGTTCGGTTAAGAACCATGTCCACATCTAAATTCTGTTTTTCTAGATACACATCTGGAAAGAAAATAGATAAAGAATGAAGTATATGAGACTGCACCTTCTTGGACCGAATTCTGCTAATTCCCTTTTCGACGTTCTTTTCCAGATTCTTCATTTCTCTTGGACTTAAACACCCTAATGCTTCACCTAACATGTTCCTGAACAAGAATGACATTATTCAATAGAAGTAATTGAACAAAATAAAAAGTCAGGAGAACATGTTCTATGTTTCTGACCTGTTTGTGTTCTGCAAGTTGGCGATTTGAGCACGCAGTTTGGATGATTCTTGTTGATAATACTGAATCCATATCAAATGGTCAGCTTTTAATGCATGATTGATATTTGATAATAACAGATATGCTTAACTAAGTATTCAAATGGATATATTGACATGTTCGTAGGAGATATAACATGAGAGAGAAGTAGTGAAGTTACCTGAGTGTTGGATTCAGAAATAGAACCATTACTGGAGGAGTCAGATGATGCTTTCTTGTACCTCTCAATTGTTTCCTTAACACTGCCAAACCACATAAACACTAGTTACTAAGTAGCATTCGCAATTCTATTGATCAGATTGACTTTAAGAAAACTGAGAAAATATAACGGGATCCGTCTCCAGATAAGCTTCTCATTTTGACATTTTTGACATTTCGAACAAAGCTTCATGTTTCCATCTTTCAACAATTATGTATTCCACATTAATATTAAATATATTCAACTCTCTAATGACAATATTACTAACAGCTTTAAAATTAACTATTTTATTCAAAGTATCACATGACATATTTTCTTTGAAAAATAGTATTCTTAACTTAGATTTTTTTTAATTTTTAAAAAATTACTTCCTCCGTCTTGTTTATAACGAAATATTTCTCATATGCACGATTTTAAGAAAAATATATAATATGTGGTTAAGAATGAATTTGAAATAAAAAATGTATATATGGCCCAATAATGTATTGTTAAAAATGAATTCTGTTATGGGGTTATTTTTTTATAAATGAAAAATTATTTTACTTTGGTAGAAAGTTTAAATTAAAAAATTAAAGAAAATCAACACTGTATTACATGCAGCTGTGTTAACAACCCAATGGACAAAAGACATGGGCTAAAGGTGCCGGCCTGAAACGATTAGTGCATTTTGTTTTATGTCAGTCAGATTTCATTCTGTCTTCTCAAACTGAGCTGATGTGATTTAATGTGAACAGTGTCACCAATAACAGAGGATTTTGTGATAACCTTAATTTCCTCGAGCTCAGGTACTAGGAATATGATTGGTTCATTTTTCTAGGGCATTTTAAAAAAGGTTTCTAGATTTTACCATTGAATATTATCAATACCCAGTAAATATATACTCTGTAGAAAGTCTCATGGTTTAACGGCTGCACACATTCATTTGGGAATTCATATGAAACAAAATGTTTTTAACTGCAGAACATAATTACATAAGTGTCACAAATATATGTAAATAATACATTTTACTTTGTTATTAATTCACAAAATCAGTTATGTCTATAATCTATATCAATTCCCTATTCATTTTGATTT
Organism: Plantago elongata; assembly: GCA_036897095.1. NCBI lineage: Eukaryota > Viridiplantae > Streptophyta > Magnoliopsida > Lamiales > Plantaginaceae > Plantago > Plantago elongata. The sequence continues at coordinate 14,256 of JAYMSP010002884.1, forward strand.
CATGAAAATAATACATATATCAATTAGTCAAGAGAGTTATGATATTATACTCCCTCCGTCTCGGTAAGAGTGAAATCGTACAAAACTAAATTGTTTCATTTTTACTGTGACGGAGAGAGTAGTAGACGAAGGAGGTGGCCAAATTTTCAACCGGTTTGGACCTCCGTTAGAGCTCAGTCAGTGTGTACTCTTTCTTTGCTACTTTCTATGAAATTGGGTAGTATGCTCATCATATCTTTTAGGAGTTTTGTTTCATGTGTGTTTATGTTTTATGTACTCAGGACTTGTAGACACATTACTTGTGCTTTGCTGCTTGTGTGAATGAACTTTTAACTCTTCCCAAACAAACAAAGAAACCAAAAAAAAAAAAAAACATCTACAGAGTTCGAGTTTCACATTACATAGATATTTTACTTTCAATTGCATTTTCAAATAAGAAATTGAGTTTCCGAGCCCTAATCACTAAAAATTAAAGCAAATAAACTATTTTCTTGCTTTCATTTAAAAATTAATTGAGATCTGTGTGGCTTAAGTATTCCAAATAGATGAGTTTTAATTAATTGTTAAGCGTGAACCAATATGAGCTGGTATTTGTTAAGATAGTTTTTATACAGGAGAAGAAGTGCAAATTTGAAGAAAAGATTGTGGCAAGTGAAATTGAATTGGGTTGTCATGAAAATTGAGCTTAAATTTGTTTGGTTCCTATTTTAGTTCAAACTGTTTGAGAAGCTTTATGAAAGTAGGTTCAGTCTTGTGTACAAATGGAGAGGATAATTAATCAACTTCCATTGGTGGAATGACGTAAAGCATCACTTATTTCTTCTCTGGTCACAGCTCACAAGTCAAGAACAAGAAATTCAAAGTATAAAATTTGGAGTAGATATTAATCTTCTGCTAAACGATAACGATTTCAATTCAAAACAATGTACAAAATCCGGTATGGGAGTTAACGTTGAATAGTACTCTACTTGTAATGGGTCGATTTAAAATGATGATAGAGTATATTTTTTTCCTTTCTTTCTTGCAACTGTGAAGGTTATTGACGTTAGCTGTGCATGTTGAGTTTTTGTCCGGTGGTAGAGTAGAAACTGGTGTTGAGTTTTTGGGTTTAGTGTTTTTGTTTGATATAATTGGTCTTGATAATTAACTTTATAGTCGTGATTTAGACCTTGATCTTTGGTTTGAACGATATGATTCTTTTTCTTTGTAATTATTCGTTAACAGCATTACTTGTGTTTTTGACGTTTATTAATAAAAAATTTATTCGTTTTAAAATAAAAATTACCATTTAAAAAAGAAACAATACATTTTATGTAATTGTTTATAGATTTTAATTGATGATAGAGCATAAATATGGATAAAATCTAAAAGTAAAGGCACATGAAAAGCTGGGTCTAAATCAGAGCAGAGGCACGCAAAAGATGATTTCTTTACTCGAGGCAATGAATTCCATTATCTACACCAAATTCACAACTAGCACTAACCCTAATTAGGGTTACTTTTATCTCAAGTGAATTATCTACTTAAAGATCAATTTGACAAATTAAAACCAAGCATTGAAAACAACTTTCACCTTTTATCCAAACTGGTACAATCAACCATCCAACCTCATCTTGGATCCAAATGATTTGAAAAAGAAGTTGTAAAATAAAAACCCTAAAATAAAATTTAAGGTTATGTTGTGACAAGACTGATGACATATTTTGTGCAGAGTCATATTGATACACAGAATCTGTCAATGGGTAAATGACACCTTGCAAAAGACCATTCTAGCCTTGAGAGATTAGATGAGATGAGAGAGAGAAAGTGAACACCAAAATGAAGGAAAGATAGAGAAATGAGATCACAGTTTCAGACAACCAAGAATTTCCATTTCTTGCCTAAAACAACTGTATTGACACTGTTTACAAGGCCTCTTGTGAATAGAGTAGATCTACAGAAACTTTGTTGGACTAAATGGGATTATGTAAAAGAGTAACCTTTTAAAGCACAGTGTCTCAAAACCACAATATAGATAAAATTAGAAACCTCAAAATCTTGTTTAATACTAGTACTAGTCCACAGGACACCTTTAAAAACATATGTACAAGTACTTGATCTATTTCCAGAAAATGAGTTCAGCCCAGATCCTGAAAAGTTGTTTAAATTGAACCCTTTTAAGGGATTGATTCATTGATATATTTCATTTTCTTGATTGTTAAATATTCTCTTTTATTACTAATGGATTGAAAAAACATGATTTGTAGCAGGTAATTAGGTACCTGTTGTTTGAGTACTCATAAAGGCGACCTCTGCTTGAGAAGACAATCAGAGCAACTTCAGCATCACAAAGCACAGAGAGTTCATAGGCTTTTTTGAGCAAGCCGTTGCGACGCTTGCAGAACGTCACTTGTCGGTTCGTCGTGTTTTCGATCCGCTTGATCTCGATCTTTCCTCTCCCATTTTTCCTTGTGGGTGAGTCTTCTCTTGATTCATCCTTTTGGAATGCCATTTGTGCTGCTGCAACAATTGAAAGAACTTTGTCATAAGTTGAAATTTGTTAAATTTGGATAGATAGTATAGTGTATTTCTTCTTCTTTGTTTTTCTGAAAAAGGTTAGATGTATGTGAAATCAAGAAATTGTTTAGCTGCTGATGAAAGTGCCTGTTACAAAATATAACTGAAAGGAAGAAGTTTATAGAGTGAAGAAGCTAGCTTACACACTTGTGTTGTTTCTTTTGTTTCAAGAATTTGCAAGAGGCATATGCAGAAAATGGAAAGAAACTGAACTGAGTTTGTATTTATAAACCAAAATATGAGATGGGTATATTACATGATATTAGCATTTTTCATTATCTTGTCAAAAGTATATTACTCTCCTGGTAATCATGATTTGAAGTTTCGTTTTCTATATATGTTTCGGCTAATAATTATACAATAGTCAAATGTTCTCGAAATCTTTAATTCATAATTTCGCGCAACACATTCCAAATTGTAACATGGACTTTTTTTTGCCTGTATTTGGTTTTTTTGTATAATGTACTAGCTAGAAATAATGTTGGAGTATCTCCTTTTATTGAAAGATTTAAACAAGAAAAGCCGAAAAGTTTAGTTTTTGAAAACGATTTGCTTTTATTTTCTATCTTCTGCCCATACCAGAGGTAAATGTAAATAACATTTTGTACTGGTTATGAAGAAATTATTAGGGTTGGGTGAGAGATAGAGTAGAAGGTTGAAGGAAAATGAGTGGTAGAGTAGAAAAGATCCCTAAAGCTGAGAGTGATGTTTCAATGGATGAATGTGACTACTAGGTTGCAATTGAGCTCTTCATGTCTATGACAAATAAGAGTATAACACATAAAAGCTATATGTATCTTATTTCCCATCAAAATGTCTAAGTGTTACTGTATTACTCCTTATCTTACAGATCAGAAACAAATAAAAATCTATCATTTCATACCATTTACATAATTGCTACAGGCTTATTTTCATTCTAAAGGGTGTATAAAACCGGTGTGCTTAGCACTTAAATGACCCAGCTGGCCGCTTATCTGATCAACTTTAAACTAGTTTCAAACAAGATAATTGTAAAAGCAGTCTGCTTGTGTTTGTAGTCATGTCTCTGTGTAGCAGAGCTTCTTGTTTAATGTGGCCTATTTTATCGATCTTTAAGTAGGATTTGGGAAACATTATACATTTTATTTATGAAGATAAGTTTGTTACATACTTACATGATCTGAGTTGACCTAGCAACTATGGTGTGTGTTATCCTCATGCTGTTTGAGTGGACAATGTCTTGGTGTATAAGACCAACTGCCTTAGAAAGAAAGGTCATTCTTATGTACCCAACAAGGGCCATGCTTGCTTTCCTGTGACAACTCATTGATTGGTAGCTTTATGATGATGGAGGTTCTTGACATAGGTTGAAGTGAAACTACACGTAGCTCGTGGGCATTGGCGCTTAATTTATCACCGAGCTCCTTTTTTTTTTTAAACGCGACGTTGACAAAGCAAAGGTAGAATGACTTCTAAGCAGCAGGTCTCAATGAAATGACCTCAAATGGGAGAACAACATGTTAAGGCTAGGGCTCAATTTTGTAGCATTGCAACTTTTATCATTGTAATTGAGTGCGCCTACATATTAAGGCTGATTAATATTAACTATATTAGTTACTTATAGAGTAGCTAGGAGCGCAACCATGGAGGTATATACGTAAAAATAGGGGCGAGCTGCGAGCATAACCCGGACCTGACTGAAATTTCCCCCATATCAGGTCCAGTTAGAAGGATGAAGAAGGAAATGGCATTAAAGCTGAAATTCGATACAGTTATACATATCCGGGTTGAGGATCATTAACTGTGCAACCCGATCTCAAATCGCAAATGACAATTCTGTGTAAAACTGAAATTTGAGATACCAAAATATCTCCTGAGCATGTTGTCTGTGGTTTCACTATATATCCGGCCGGTAGAGCAAATTGTCCTTAGTCAAGTTAGTTGTATCTGTCATTTTCTTCATCCCCAGTGGTTGTACAATCACAGATATATATGTTGATGATATAATGTTGGTTCCACCAAATCACTAAGTGGGATGACAAGATTTATGATATATTTTGAAGTTGTATTTTTTATACTGTACTATATCAAGTGAATAACTGGTTTATCTAAATCACATAAGAAACTGACTAAATCAGTTAAGCGACCAATTTTTTATTCTATTTTTTAATTTTTAATCTTTATTTATAGTTATATTAATACGAATATTGAAAAATTAGAGCAAAAAGAGAAGTTTTTATTAAAATACGAGTAGAACAGTAAAACAATACAAAATACAAAAGTATACGAACAAATACCGACGTTTGATGTATGAGAAAACATATCTTCACTGATCTCGTTTTGTAGATCTCGAAAAAATATAAACGGCGGTGTAATTTTTATATTTTTTAAATAATAAAATAATATAAAAATAAGAAATAAATAAGAAAAGAGTTTGGCCCATGTGGGATTCAATAAAAAAGATAACTCAATTAGTTGTTGCGCAAACGATAGAGTTACATTCTCCCTACACCCAATTCACGACTGCTCATAGTGTGAAAAAATTGATCGTGACGTAGTTGCGAAATCACGACTATTCACACGACTACACCATAGCATGCAGTCTTACTAAAACCACTTACAATAAATGGTAGCTATAATTATATATACAATTTAAGTGTAAATTTGAATATGCAAGATATTACCTCAAATGGAAAATTGTAAACCTTTTTAATTTTTACTAAGTATCATAGGAGTCCTTTTACATTTATATTTAAAGAGTCTAGAGAGACCCCTAATTTTTACGCATACTATCTTGTTTTTATATAAATACCATATCTTTTAGTATTTATTAATATTTATCTAATTTTTCATATTATATCTTTATGTTGTGCATTTGTATTGAAGTATTTAATTTTTAATATGTATTGTTTAGTTTTTACAACAAATTGTCTAATTTTGTAACTATATTATCTAGTTTTATAAATAATTTTGTTTAATTTTAATAATTGTACATAAATTTCATTAGGTGTAATCTATATTGTCTAGTTTTTACATTATATTGTCTAGTTTATAAAAGGAATTCTCTAGTTTTACATGATATTAAACTTATAATATTGTTTAATTTTTATATTATATTATCTAAATTTTACTTGATGCGTTTTTAATGAATTCGGGTCAAGAGATCCGTAAAAGTTCATCTGAAGTTAAGTTGCAAGAAAATATATAATTATATAGTGTTATCATTTATAGATAAAACATTCACGATTCTTTAAAATGTAAAGGTATCTCATACAAGACGAACTCTTTAATTTTCTTTTAAAAGGTAAAAATGACTCGAACCCCCACCTATTAAACAGGAATCGGCTCACCAACACTTAGGCTTTCATTCAAAACCTTTTTAATGAAACGGTATGTGACGAATAACCACCATCGGTTGTCCACTATCCTATTATATAAACAAGACCAAGTCGTCCACAACGGTCAACGGACATGTCTATGATCTGATTTACTGAAATTAATCACTTTAAAATCAATAACTAAAGTAGTATTAATTATATAGGCATATATAAGCTTAACCACAACGTCATTCTATCTAAGAACAGCTTAGTAACTTTGATTTATGGAGTACAGATAAACATGGTCAGATTAACAATTATGTCACTAAGATTTGATTTACTTAATCTAACTATTAACTAATAGAAATAAATGCCTAGATAAATCTAATATGATGAAGGGAAAGGATGAACGTCGTAGTTAATTGTATATAGATAGATCGGATGCGTCTGATCACTTTGTCCAATACCGCGCGCATCCAGTCCTGGAAAATGGCAAAAATCGTAGTTTTCTCCAAGATTCGAAATTGCGGCCTTGATTGAACTCAGACGCCTGCAAAATGGAGTATTGAGCCTTACAATGCTCGAATACGACCCTAAAAACTCCACATTGAAATCGTGCAGGTACAAAAGCTTCGCTTTTCCTCAAGTTTTTACATAAAAATATAAGATCAACAAAGTAATGACAATAAAAAAAAATTAGGGGCTGTTTGTTATACCATTCGAGTGGCCAACTCCCCACTCAAATTGAATTTTTTATACATAAAAATCCAATTTCATTTGATACAAGGCCACTCAAATTCTATCCCAAATCGTCCTCAGATAAGCCTCTTGATTATGGTGTCATCATGCACATCCACCATGGACAAGTAGAGGATGAGATCCAAATTGACCTTTCTCTTCGAGCGTTTAACATGCTCACCCAATTAAATACTAATTTAATGTGGTTTCCATATTGTTTTGAAAATCAAGTGTGCATGATCATAATGAATTACTTATGATTCTCCTTAAAATTATTTGAATTACAGATTTCCTTCCAAATTAACGAGAACTACAAATGAAGTCATTTTTCGTTGATTGAGTTGTCGATATTGACAATCTATCTCCCCATCCCCACCTGAAATCAAATAAATGTATGAATGAAGAAAAAGAAAAAGATTCGTAAATTGTGTACAAGATAGGGTCAACCACAAGTTAGGAATATTTAGAGAGTGAATCGGCAGATCCTAGATGAACAAAAAATATGATTTTGCGTTGTAAAAGTAGAAGAATTCAAACTCCATGTATAACAAGAAAATCTTCAACATATCTAGCATTAGGACCACTTTGATGTTAACCACACATCACGCATATAATTGACATTAACATATAATTCCTCCGTACCGAATTGGATGTCCCGCTTTTTATTTTAAGTTGTCCCGAATTAAAATTTTATTTTCTTAAATAGAAAATTCTCTCATAATTTATATATTATCTCTCATGTTTTATTTATTATTTTTCCTACTTTATTCAATCATATTCATTCTTTATCAACTTCTTTCCTACTTTATCACCTTTTGTTAAAATTTATATCCGGTCCTGCAAAATTTTGAAATCGGAATGGAGGGAGTATATATGTAATAAACCCCTAACAGATTAGCTTCTAGTAAACGTGTGGGAGAGCACAAATTGTTGAATTCTCCAATCTCATATATAGTCATCGATCATATATATACACCGGGTACATTCCGCTACTTTGAACAATGTCGTGTAACTATTGCCTAACTATTGTATATGTAAAACCAGAGCAATAAGTTACCGGAAAGCTATATCTACTCGTGAGAGAGAAGGGGCCGGGGAGACGGGGATGGGTAAATTAACGAGTATTAGTAGTATCTAGTATCTATCTATTGTAGGTTATATCCGACAAAATACATTAATGCTTTTATATATATATA
>JAYMSP010002885.1:0-22041 GCA_036897095.1 Plantago elongata
TCTTCTCCCAGTCATCAAGCACACCGATCTCTTTTTCGGAGAGGCCGTCGAGAGAAGCAACGACGTCTTCTTCGTTTTTTCTCATCTCCGCGAGAGCGCGGGCGGCGGAGGTGGCCGGCGGCAATGGTGCCTGCGGTGGTGGTGGAAGGCGGTAAGTGGTGGTGGAAAAAGTGAGACGAAGAAGATGATGCAGAAGGAGTGAATGGTGAATTGGCTAAGGCCATGTTTGGATTGCATACAAATGAATAGTGAATTAAGCTCGTCAACGAAAAAACGGATTTATGGACCTGGATGTAATTGTTGATCTGAGTGGACTCATCTGCAACATATGCATCCTGTAGGGGGATGTATGTAATTATCCCAATTATCAAATATGGAAATAAGACAACAAATTTGAAACATCCTAAAACATAACGTGACATCCAATTCGGTACACACAGAGAGAGTATTTGGCTTCCCACTTTATAATGTGTTACTCAAGTTGTGTTAGACTATGTTCTCTTCAACTGAGATTTTTCGAACTGAATTGAATTGTAGTATAAAATATAATAAAATAGAGTTAAACTGAACTTGGCTGAACTAAACTAGACTGATTTGAATGAATTTTCTGTTGAAGAGAACATAACCTCATTACACGTACGTCAACTTCAAAACTTAAATATCTTATTTAAACTCTTTCGAAATTACAATTCAGCATTAAATATTAAATGTAAAAGATAACTCTAGTTTAGTTACTATTTATTAACTATAAATTTCGAATGATTTTGAGTTTTAAGTGAATTGTTAAACACCTTCTATTCGAATTACTATGTAGATTATATAGTAACTTATCGGTATTGAAAAAAAATTCCCATATATATCATACAATATGATAATGTGAACCTACGTAAATTAGGCTATTTTTCCTTGTGGAGTTTTGAGGTTCGGAAAGAAGGGTGAGCTGGGATACGTAAGTTACTTTTATTCTTTAATTACCCAAGGAATGAGAAGTTCCCAAATCCCCAATAATATTTTGATAAGAACACATAAAATCAACTTTGTGTTCATCTATCTCCCCCATTAGTAAAATCTGTATAAAGTTGCTTTATATAGAAGTCAGAACGTGTTACGATAAAAAGTCCATGTTGTAACAAAATTGGGAGCCGATTGGTAGAACCGTGACTGACACGACCCTCCGAAATTCTTTTAACATTCAAAATATACCCATCTTTAATTGTCACCTCACAAACGAAATAAAATTACATTTAACTATCCAATACTAGTGTGGCACTATACTATTCTGAGACATTTTGTTGGTTTATTTTAGTAAGAGAATTTTTATATGGTTGATGACATCCATAATCTCTAACCATGTGAAAATTTCAAAGTAGTATGGTCAATATACATTCTGCGGTGCATCACCACACACTCACAAGATAAGTGAACCAATGAATAGTCAGTAAACTTCCAATTTAAAAATAACCAGGTGAGTTCAGGGGCGAAATCTTAAATTGTATCAAGGACGTGCTTAAATTTAACAAACTAACAAATAATAAAATGATTAATTTAAAAAATAATTGAGCTTTGTGAATTTCTTGTTTGGTGTCAAGTCTAAATTCAATGTTGCGAATTACTTTGTTTTATTTTATCTAGGGTCTTTTTGTCATACCGCTGAAGCGGCTCTTTTCCCACTCAAATCAAACATTTTATAAAAAAAAATTAAATTTTAACTGAAAAAGACCATTTAAATTTTATCTTAATCAGTCCCCTAAGTGGCCAACGGAACAGTGAAATAGTTGCATTTTGTAGTTTGTGGGCATGTGGACTTATCACTGGCCATTTTCATGATTAAATTGATAAGAATCTATGATACTCTCTATGTATAAATATTTACTCAGTCAACACATCTCAAATTAGTCGCTTCAAGTTTTAGAAATGAATTCTCAACTGCCACCGATCCTCAAACAACCTGCACAGGAAGAATTGCCTGAGCTAGAGCTAGCGGCACAAATGGGAGATCAACCGCCTGTATTGGCTGAAGCATTTGTGGTGGCACAACTGCATGTGATCGGAGATGATCAAAATATGCACTATTGTTGTCGTTAAAGAAGCGGCATAATAACAATCCCTTATTGGCCGAACCACTTGTGGCAGCACAACCGCCTGTAATCGGAGGTGATGAGCGTGCATTATTATTACCATTCAAGAAGTGGAGAATATTTAATGATCCAGTATTTGGTGAAAAATTTGTGGCCAGAGCCGGATCTGAACATGTGCAAGGAGGCCCTTCGCACAAGGCCCAACTTGTTTGAGGCCCATTTTATATATATATATATATACAAATGTCAACTAGTATTTTGTTTAAATTAGTTTGTTTGTTATAGTTGTTAAATACATATACATACTTTTGGATAATTCATGTTTCTATAAAGTTCAATTAGTTACTATGTGATAATTTCAACACGTTAAATGATGATCGTTTCTTTATTAATTTGAAACAAATAAATCATATACAAATCTTTACATTTTGTGTCAAACATAAACTCACATAAGTTATTTATATTTAGTGAAGTAAAATTAGTTATTTATTTAAATATTTTCTTTCTTTTTGCAATTAAAAAATTTCTTCTGTTTACAATATAAATTCATTATTAAGTTAAGTTAAAATATGCATATAGTACAAGAATGATTAAACTGCAAGGTATAATAATACAAATGTTAACACGACATTACACACAATCCATACAAACCGCATCTATTTTATGTTTTAATTTCTACTTTATTTTTAATTTTGATTTATTGTTCTAAGGTGTAACTTTTTATATTTAGAAGATCTTTACTAAATTTATATTATGGAATTATGATATTAAAAAATTTGCAAATGGCCCCTAAAAATTTAAGCCGACTCTGTTTGTGGCGGCATAACCATCCGCGACCAATGAACCGACCAATGCGTTAGCACTCGGTGATAACCGATATTGGCTGAAGAACTTGTGACAGCACAACCGCCCACAACGCAATAGTACCAGATTACTTTCTTAACCACCTAATGAGCAATAATGAGCAGTGTTTCTTTAAATTTTTTCACATCAAGAAGCATTGCAGTGAGTATGTATCAGTGCATCTTTAAATTTTTTCACATCAAGAAGCATTGTAGTGAGTATGTATTAGTGTCTGTTAGTTTTTCAGATTATATTAATCGTGCATTAAAGGACAAGTTTTACTATACTGTTCTTTACAATTTTGAAATTTTCACAGGCCCATTGTTCGAAGAGTCAAAGGAGAGTGACATGTATATGAACAAGGAAAATTTGCTAATTAACAGTGAAAACAGGTTTAATGTTGAAATTCCGAGTTTGAAGCAATTGGAAGCGTTAATAAAACAACTTCAGCGTCATTGAATGTAATTTTCCTAAATTGTGAAATATGGAATCCCAGATAAAAGCGAATGACATACTCATATGGTCGTTATTGTGTTAGCACCGGATTTCGAAAGTTCATTAAAGATCATCGTATTATAGTGGGTGACACCGTCCTACTATATATACTGAGTTTCGAAAGCTCAACAAGAGGAAGGTATAAAATTTTGATCTGAGTTCGAAAGACATCAGAATGACTAATGCAAGCTCAACAAGAAAAAGTCTATGTGTTAATCTGACTATTTAGCAAAGATAGGAGATTAAGTTAGAAGTCTTAAGACAATTTTACACTTATACTGTTTTTTATAGTAAGTACAGATAATCTTGGTTTTATAATTGGAAATCTAACTGATGAAAATAGATAAAGAGGTGCAAAAGAAGTTTTTGGAAATTGGTTGTTGTCATGGAATATTGAATTTGTTTTATTCGTAGGATGTCAATGACTCTTGTGAATTTGGACTCAATTTGTTGTGAAGATAATAATAATACTTGATTATAAATCTTGAAATTTCATTAATTTTGGCATGCCATGCTTTTGAAGATTGATCGGTTTGGCATCATTTTAAATCTTTTTCGGTTGTTCCTTTACAATTCCAAAAGAACATTCATACACTAATTCGATACAAGAGTGTGTATAGTCAATATGATATCAAAACATATTAAGTAAAGATACAAAACTTAGGAAAGAAAGGATTGGGTTTGGTGTATTGAAAGGCCTGCGTCAGCTTCGTTTAATGCAGGCGCATCGTTTGTTCCATCTTTAGTTACTTCTGCAACATGGCCTTTCTGCTTCAAGCATTGCACCATAAGTAACTTGTCTTGAGGAGAAGATCTTGCCATCACACGAATGTTACCAACCATTTACGGTCTTTCTTCAGGGGTGATGATGTGTCAAATCAGAGTTTTATATTTATTTATATTTATGACAGAGTCAAATTTAGATACTAAATTAAACTGTAGTATAATGAAAATAATCAGAGGTCAGTCTCTAAGAACTTAACCAGTTGTATTGTGGAGGTTATTTTTATAAATGAAAAGTTGTTTCACTTTGATGGGACGCCGAAAATGAAAAAGTATTTCATTATTAATGGAACAAAAGGAAGTTGTTAATAGAGTTATAATTAGTATTATCGATTATTAGTATGGGCATTTAAACCTAATGTATTGGACTTGTATATTATATTCTTATGGGTCAAATACCTTCCAATTATCAATTTTTATACCAGTTTTAGTAATTAAAAAAAAAATTTAAGCTTCAAGCAACATGGGAATTTGATAAAGTTCAAAATTATTTATTTACCATATTCATATGTACAATATAAATTATTTTTTATATTTAGTAAGCGCTGTAATGCGCTATCGCTCTCATTCGTTTTTTAAAAGTCGTAAAATTTATAGCGATTGGAGTATAGTCAAAGTGGTCACTATTTGTAGAGTATAAAAAAAAAAATCAATATAACTTTTATATTTTTATGTTATGTATTTTATGAATTATGAAGAAAATAAAGTAAAAATGAAATAAACAAGTGAAAAGATAAAAGCATGGACATTTAGACTATTCACAATGGGTCATCGGGATGACCGTGAATAGTAGCGGTCATTGGCGATGACCACTCTAATGACCACTGCAGTCGAAAATCATGTCCAATGGGTCATCCGGACGACCATGAATATTGTTTTTCTTTTTTTATATATATATTTTTTAACAAGTTTAACAGATTCTAAGAGTGGTTGGAAGTTGAAATTAATCAAATTGCATCTTTAAAACAAGTTTTAGAATTTATTAAGATGGAATCAGACGGTTACAACAACAACAAGAACAACATCTAAGAACAAGAACATTACAATCCTAATACATGATTGAAAGTGAAAACAAACAACAAGTTACAATATTGAAAACCTAGACGAACTTAAATGAACGCACAGAACAATAAACTAGAACGAATCAAAGGCCGAACTCGTCCTTGAGGCTCTGGAGGATACCCATCTCCATTGGTGTTAATGATGGTTTCTCGCTTAGCCAAATCACCATTTCATATTTCTTGAAGTTAGTTTGCTCATGGTTGCTCGAAGCTAGTGTTCTCACGTCCTCAGACTTCCTTAAATCCTCTATCGCTCAACTTGGAATCCTGTTTTGCTCAATAAGAAGTCGGTTCTGCTCAAACTGTCTCCCTTCTTCCATTCCCAGTCGTTCCATCTCAAGCCTCTTCTCCTCAATTGTGTTCATTCCTTGGAATGATTGAGACAAAGTTTCCATGGCGGAACCTCCACTAGTCCCTCCTTGCTTTTGAAAGGCCTTCGCCTTATCACGACCCATAGGCCTCTTCGATATATAGTTTCACTTCCATCATCACTCTGCTCGAAACCCCTTTTAGTACTGCTCCCACCACCACTTTCCTCAACATCAACAGGTTCGCCTTCATTACCTTCACCTCCAAAACTTGGTTGCACTCTGTAAGTCGGCGTGCTAGAGAAGCTTGAGAAATTCATTTGAGATTGCCACTATGGATAGTCTCTCATCTCGTGCCTACAATGTTCAAGATTGAACTTGTTATTGTGCCTCTGTTTGTATAGATTTTTTGCCTGACGGATAACATCATCCTCATTTTGACCACTTTTACCACCAATTTCACCATTCGCATCGTCCTAGGCTGAGAAAAAGTGGTTGACCTCTTCTGTAAGAGCCGTGAAAATTCGGTACGTATCAAAAATTTATTCAAAAATTTATTTTATTATTTCAAAATTAAACCGTAAATATTGAGGTAATTTTAGAAATTCAATGTCGCACGAAAACGCTCGAAAATTATTAACGGGTAATAAAATAAAAATATTTATTTTAATTTTTGTACGGCTTAAGTTCGACTTGAATATCGCTCGGGAATCGATTTCGTAATTTTTCGGAATTTATTTACGAGACGTTCGGGATCCAGAAGACGCCAGGTGTATATAGTAGTATAAAGACCAAAATGCCCTTAAAAATTGGTCTTCATCTTCTTCCCCCAAACCCCATTCACCCGTCCCACCCTCATTCGTTTCTCCTCTTTCCCACCTTTGGCCCCCGGTTTCCCCCTCAAACTCGCCTCCTCCGCGCCCAAATCCGCCATTCCGTGCCAAGACCGGCCACCCCGTGCCAAGATCCGTCTTCCCCGTGCCCAACCCGTGCCAAACCGCCCCTCCCGCTCCGGTTTCCTCCCCCGAGCCGCCACCACCGGACCGAGACATGCGTGAGGCCGCATGGCACGTGGCGGAGGACGCATGTCCGCCGCGTGTGGCCCTCTCCACGCGCCACACTGCCATCCTCCCTCTCTATATATCGACTTCCCCATTCCCCTTCCACTCACACCACCAAAAGACAAATTAGCCGCCCGTTGTGCTTCGGTTCGGTTTCCTCCCTTCCCCCTCTACTCTCGTCTGTTTCTTCGCGCCACCGCCGCCGCCACCTCTCACCGAATTCCACCTTCAACAGTTCCGGTTAGTCTCGTTCGCAAAGTAATTTAATTAACGGGGGTTGGGCAAGTTGTTGCACTGCAATTCTGTATATGGGTGATGGTTAGGCAGATTTGATTTGCGTAGTACTTGTACCTTCTGCGGTTAAGATAGTGTTATTGCCTTGTATTCTCTTTAGGCTATTTTTCGAGAATTTTAATGGATAACGATTGTAAGCTGAAGATTGGATTTGAAGGTGTCATAATGTGTAGTCAAGTATGTAAAAGGTTGATACAGTAGTTTTTACTTCTGTTAATGATACCATGGTGCTAAATTGATAACTGGAATAAATTACAGCATACTGCAGTTGAGTAGTGAAACATGTGCACTAATGGTAGCTAAACTAGATGACATTTGAGTTGGAGGCTGTTGTTGGCTTGTGGTGTGAAATTGGATAAATTTGCGAAGTTAGAAAGATGGTTAGCGTAATGCAGAATGGTCAGGGGAATGTTAGGTTGATGAAGATTATAAGTCCATTAATATGGTTAGAAGGCAGGGTACTTGTAGTATAAGCAATTGGTTGCGATACTATAGTTGAGAATAATAATGGTGTTATACGGAAAAATGTATAGGGTAGTGCAAGAATATGCGCATGATAAATGTAAGGGTATGCACATCCAATAACGAAGTGAAACATGCTATGTGTGCTTGTAGGAGACGTCGTAATGTGGAATGAAACAAGTGAGGTTGGCAGTTGTATATGAAGTAAATAACCGGAAATAAACGCGGTGTAAAGTTAAATAGGGTAAGTGATTGATGTATATCAAACGCATAAGTAAGATACTTAAATAAGCGTTGAATCGAGAATTAAAAACTCGTTTATTACGTGGCTAGGTAATTTAGGATTAAATGAATACAACTAAAAGACTACGTGATCACATGCCTAGCTAATTTGGTTTATTATGAGAGTTGGGGGTAGAATTTCGGGATTTATTTAATTAACTTAGCGTCGACATTGAGAATGTTTTGTCTGTTTATCAGGAGACGCTGAGCTATCTAATTTACAAGACCTTGAAGGTGAGTGATGACGTGCTTCGGCATCAAGCCCTGGGAAAAGTTAAATTGTCATCTTTCCTCGTTTTAAATTTCCATATTCATTCTGCGTCCTAAGCTAACTGTGGGAAATCACCTCATTTATGCATCGCTATCCTGACTAACCCGATCGGATACTAATTGCGAATATTTGACTACTATTGAGTCTAGTGAAACTGAAATTTTGCACGTGTCTTGCTCCTAACTTGTTATCTTACTGTCATTGTTCTCTCGTGAAAGTGCATTTGATCGTGTCATGTTATCTTGCATGAACTACATTGCATGAAAGTGATTTTTGAAAAGCAACCCCACACCACTTGTTTTCTAAATATAAAATGGGGAAACCGCATTGGTCGACACTGTCGACATCGTGTTATTGAAGCTGGGGTATGTACCTTGCAGCGAATGTCGCTGGCTGATGTCACCCGCAGCGTTAAGTGTTCAGGCTCGTGTTTAATTGTGGACTATTCAAACGGTCCTTTTTATGGGTTGTGGTGGGTTGCTGCCCACCAGTTAAGCAATACCGGAGATCGCGTCTCCCTCTATTTGACCAGTACCTGATCAGTTTGGTCTAAGCCCAAGACAATGACTGCGTTTCAGTATTGTAGATCTGGCACCTTCATTTGCTAAGATAGCGAAGTGATTTCTTGATTCCGGTTTACCCTGTGTTTTAAAAGTGATTGATTAAATATGACGTGGTGTTTTGTTGTACCGTTTATGTTCACATTCGCATTTCATGAATGCTTGATTATCCTCACTGAGTCGTATGACTGACCCTCTCTCGTTTTCATAATATTTTCTCAAGACACGAGCACAAGGAAGGGTCTGGGTAGATCATCTGACAGTTCGAGTGTAGATTTTGTGCTACTACCATGTATTAAGACGTGGGTCTCTTTATTTTATCGAATTATAAAATTATATTCGGGTTTGTAATAAATAGTACTTGATATATCGAAGTATTTGGAAGTCGGCATACTCCTTGACGTCCGGACTAGGACGAGGCCTTACATCTTCCTTCATCCGAGTCCATCTCCCACGTAGTGAATTAGCAATTCAGACGCTGAGGTCGGTTAGTGGATGGCCATCTTGAAGGTTTTGATCCCAGATCTTCTTGACATCAGTGAACATGTTAGTATACGTCCGGTTAGTGGCTTTGATCGGATCCTCGGTCAAACTCATGAAGATTTTGATGACAGCTCTAACCTCATCTTCAGAGAATGTCAGATGCTTCCCCGGCTTTGCATTTGGATCCTCGGCTGCTTCCTTTGCCGCATCGGATGTGCCCACTTTCTTCTTTGCCCTCTTCTTGCCCTTTCCTTTGTTTGCCGCCGATGGTGGTGGTGGTGAAGCTTGAGTCTTCGGAACGGATTCTGGAATGTGTTAGGACATATCAACGAACATAGAACTGTCGGGGGGAAATGGATTGTAGGCTCCGGTAGTATCGTAGGTTGGTGTTTCGTGGAGTTGGGGTAGTATTGGTTTAAATAAGCCGGTATTCGATCCGACATATGATTCATCATCAAGAATTGGTATGTCAGATGATCTTGGTAATTCGGTGGAGTGTAGGATTGCGGACTGTTTGGAGTGTTTGGGGTGGTGTTCGAATGTTGGGAGTAGACATTTTAGCGTTTTGAGTTTAAGAAGTAGATGAGAGAAGGGGAAAATGAAGTGTGAAGAAATGTTGAGAATTGTGGTTGTATTTATAGAGTTCAAAAAAATATAACCGTTAGAGATATATTATTTTATTTATTTATTCTGATTTTAAAAAAATAATAATAAAAAAATGACCATATGGCCTGTGGTGGAGCCCCTTCAGCCGGTCTTTCTGGTCGGCCGGAATGGGAGTGGTCTTAAGACATTTTATGAAGCCAAATCAACGAAAAATATGAGTGTAGAGTGTTGTTAGTCGAAAGGTGAAAATGCAATGTTTATTCGGGACTGGTTTGTAATCCTCATAAATTCAGTCTTTTTCAACTTAAAATTATTTCAGTTCAGTTCCATTCAATTTAGTTCAGTTCAGCTCTATTTAATTATAATTTATACCTTACTTCAATTTAGTTTTGTTCAATAAATTACACTTCAAGAAGAGAAAAGAGACTTAATTTTCTCAAATTAAGTTAATTTAGTATATGTTAAAAATGCATTTGTGTTCCCACTATAGAATGTGTGAGTTGAATTGAGATAACATTTATTAACTTTAAAAAATAAATTATCTAATTAAATTATATTGGAATTACAAATCAATATCAAAATATTGTTTATAGATCAATTTTAGTTGAATTGCTATTTATTAACTGCAAATTTCGAGCAATGCGAAGTTTGAGTGGATTGTCAAACACTTGGGCCATGTTTGTTATACCGCTGGAGCGACCATCTCCCCACTCAAATCGGATATTTTATACAAAAAAAATCAGTTTCAATTGAAAAAGGTCACTCAAATTCTATACTAATCAGTCCCTTAATACTTGAATTACTATGTAGCTTTATCGATATAATTTTTCAATCATATCATTCATAGAGCTAATAATGCCAGCATACATAATTATGGAGTTCCGAGGTTGTAGGGGAAGGTGGGCTGGATGAGGGTTGAAGACTTGAAGTGATTTTAGTTGAGAAATGTAAGTTCCAGTTAAAAAAGAATGACTAAATATGCCAGTATACATCTCAGACAACAATCATTTACAAGTACGTACATACTGGACCTCTTTGTAACTTACAGCCCCGCTCAATATATCTTCTCTTCTATCCTAACTGTTAAAAACTGATGCATAATGTAGCAACTGACATCAGACTTAAGAGTTCCATATAACTTCCCGCCTGGTGCTCTGCTCGTTTAGAAAGGTACAGATGCTATCGCAAAAATCAAGCAGACCAACTCTCCATATCTTTATACCCTGCACATTTTCTTTAACGTTAGTTGCAGCCTCAATCAATTTACGACAGGAAGGCAAGGCCTTGTACTTGGAGATATAGCGCGTACTAAACAATTAAAAGCATACTGCTCCAATTTTGCATCATCTTATCATCTTACATCTTATGACTGGAACAGGACTGAGAACTTAAAATGTTAATCACAGGCAGAGTGGACATTATTATTATTAACATTATTAATGTCTAATGGAGTCAAAAATTCAGCACAAGGAAATCACACTGTCAATGTTACGTATTTAATTTCATTATGTTTCTTTGAGCATGATGTTACAAAAACCCATCATGAAAACTTCTAAGAAATTACTACTGCCCAGACAGTAGAACATAGATACATAGACGATTCTTAGACATGAGACGATGAGTTTATTGACCAAGCAATTTGGCATCTCAAGTTCTGAAGATGTAGAAAGTTCAGGGCTGAAAGCAATCATTTTATTTCCATCAGAGGCATAACGGTGAGGTCAATCAAAGAGAAGTGAAGAACATATTAGGTGAGAAAACAAAAACTTCTAACAAATATCCTAGCCAAGGTAGACGACATATTAGGTGAGAAAACAAAAACTTCTAACAAATATCCTAGCCAAGGTAGACTTAGCTAAGCTACATTATATGCAGCAGATCTTATCGTCAGCCTTGACAGCAATCACACAAGTTCATCTCTACGAAGAGCCATGTTCTTAAGCTATACCTCAGATGACCAAGTATTTGAGATTACATTTCCAATCCATGGCTACATGCATAAACACCCCCCCATTAATGCTTAAATCACAAATAAACTCAGGCTACATTAGTTTGTGACATTCGGACCCCTCGCCGATTAAGAAATATGACACAAACTAGCCCAACTGTTGAGTATCCCAAAAATAGCCATGGCGACGTCATTATGACTATAAAAAGAATTATTAAACGACAAATTAAATAACAGAAGAGGTTATGCAGCTCCATGCCGGAGCTTTATTACTCCGGTCAGAGCTCATGGATTTGCTTTTCATATCCTTTCTTTTACTTATATTTTAGTTTTGATATATATATATTTTTTTTGAAATAATGGGAAATTTGGTCAATTAACAGACATTTTAAGGTCCAACATTATAAAATTAATGGAGTCAAAATGGAATAAACTAACCGAGCCTGGTTTATTTGTAATTTATGATTAACCAGGGGTTTTCAACAATTAACCTCCAATAAACGTTTCACCTTTGAAACATATCTATTGTGCAGGTCTACTGTGCTAACATCATAGAACTTGCAACATCTGAATCAGGCCAGTCGAAACAATGTAAGGGATGATAATGACAGTGTCTGAAAATGGGTAAAAATATCATTCTTGAAAATGATTGCAATACATAGGATATGCTCAAAATCCAAGATATCATGCAACTTAATCTCTAAGGAATGACATACAATGAACATTTACTGAAACGAAATTCAACTTTCCGATAAACTCTTCATAACAAACATGCAAGAGTAGTATGACTACCTGTATCAAAGGTTTACACATCTACCTCGCTACGGCTAGATTTTGTATTCACCAACATGCATCCACTTTGTAGATGACCACTTATTTCCCTTGATAACAGGGCAACCACCTACAACAAAAGTAGACAATGATATCACAAACACGAGCAGTAATACACCAAATAATATACAAATATACGCACTATACTAGCACAACCCATTGATGCTTCTCCAACATTAAATGGTACGAGTGTCTTCGCATTTAGTATAACACTAACTATAAATAATGTACCCGCCAAATTCAATCCTTCAGTAGGAAAGTGAAACTTTAACCCTAACCCTCTCTCTATTCACTTTCTTTTTTCTTGGACAGGGGTAGCGTGCAAGTCATGGAGGAAAATAGGGCAAACAATGTTGTGGAAAATTGTAGAATATAGCTCACCATGCAAGCTTGATGGATCTAGTGTGGCATCTGGGCGCATGCTCCAGAAAAGCAGTGCATCACCCAATTTTGGTTTCACTGCAAGGCCTCTCTTAGCACATTCAGATTTCTCATTCCAGCCTGCTTGTTCACTGAAATTTCCTTTTGCAGCAGGGAATATAGTCTCACCGCCTTCTTCAACATCAGATCTGCATCAGTTCCAGGGGTGATAAGAAACTAAAAAAACATTTCAGAAGAATTATTCCACAAACAGTAGTCTCACTCAGCATGCGATAGAGAACTTACAAGTACATGAGGATAGTAGCAATGCGTTGGCCTCCATTTTTGGTATTAAAATCATCAAGGAAGTAGTCAAAATGAGGTTCGTACTTTTGTCCGACTTCATAATGAAGCACCTGCAGACCTTCTCCATGATCTGGAAGGCAATTGATGTGGGAAGATATAATTAAGAAATAATAGAGCAGCAAACAGATGTCTATTTCAAACGAAAGAAATGTAGCATGTCCATAACCCACATCTCTTATAAGCTTTTTTGCATCATATTTTCATAATCAAGCATAGATAGTTAATCACCAAGTATAATGATGTAATCAATGTGTCAGAGAACATAAGGTACTTGAAACAGTTACTATAATTTGTTGTTAACTTAAGTACCGTATCTTTTCATAGTATACGCCAATTGCAGTCATCCGAACAAGATAAGATTATTCCAACTTGAATCATACAAAGTCATGTATGCTGTTACAAAATGATGGAATATTCATACCATGGGTACACTATCGATCTTTATGTAACTTTCAAGTTAGCAATAACAGGATAGATACCAACAACCAACATGCACCAGTAAACGAACATCATGCCCGTCATAAGAATGTACCAAGGAAAAGACAAGATGAGGTCAACCAAACTACTAGAGAATAGAGATGGGGATGTTGGCAATCATACCTGCGGGTATGAATGTGTAATCAGCAATTCTTTTCTCAATATCTCTGATGACTTTATCTCGTCCTCTTTTCAAGAACATTCCCGAACTCGTACGTACCCTGTAACATGATATAATGCTACCTTATGCCCCCAAAGAAAAATTAAGAAAGCACAAGTACAAGGGACAGATCAAAAAAACAAACCTGCTATCTTTGCTCTTGCCAGTCTTGCTATCTACAACAGTGGACTTCACCATGTGAGGTCTGGCAAGATTTATCAAATATTCACATTCTTCCTTAGACTGCAATAAATAATTAATTAGTCGGAGTATATGTTTTTACGTCGAACCCAAATCTTGATGGGGCAGCATGATAGGATGGTTTATTAAAATTCATCTTTTTCCTTCAATTTTGTACAGATAAATTTCAACATGAAAAAAACAAAAACCTAATTTGCACATTAAGTGCGGAAGCTACAAATATCATAGTCTAAATTCATCAAAATCTATATGGACCTCTGTTCTAATGAATTCCACTAAACGTGCATATGTGAATATGTATCTATCCAACAACTTCTAACTCAGAGCACGTCAATTCCCCAGTTTTGTGCATCATTAGAACATCAAATCTAGTTCCCCATTCAGAGCCCTATCTCTAAAAACACTCCAACAACAAAATGCCATAGTTAAACTAGTTCATTGTGCTTCAAATAAGAACTCATCATGAAATGCCAGCTAAACCTAACAAATCCGGGAGAAGATCATGTTAACCTTCTCCTCCAAATCACCTATAATGACATGTACTGAAAGAAGATTTTCACAATGTATTACTAAAAAACCAATTAGATCACTACTTCCATAAAAAACGCCGCTACGTGTTATTAACCACAATCAAATCTAAGGCCAGCACTCAGTAATTAAACAAGCTTCTTTCCTTCTTTAGTGAACTTTCACCTAATTTGTTTCATATGTCATCCTCATAAATAAACATTCAGTGAGATGAATAGTTTCTCTTTCAGATAAGTAAGTTAGATCACAAGGCTTTTCGAGTTTCTCGCTTTACACACATCCAACTGAATTCATCATAAAACAGAGCAAACAATAAATGTAAGTGTCAAAAAATGCAGAAATGAAACTGACCAAAAAATTATGATACAGAAAAGCCCTAGGCTCCCAGGAGAGAATCTCCGTCCACTGCTCTCCTCTTTTCCCCAATCCTCCATCTCCTTTTTCGCCTTTCCTGTCACAAACCAAAAAGACAATATGAATCATTCCACTCCACTCCCAAACAAAAACAAAAAAATCAGGAAAAAATCATACACGTCGATCGTCAATCGCTTAATTTTGATTCCGGCACCGCCGATCGGTGACGAATCGTCGTCGGAGCCGACGGGGAGAGAGAGGATTCCGAGACCTAGAAGCATGAGTAAGACGACGGAGAGCATTAACAGCATCGTCAATACCAAAACGACCGTGGAAGATCTCTTCCCTTGATGCCGACTACTTCTTCCTTTGGCCATTTTTACAAATGAGGGAGATAAACAAAACAAAACCCTTGTGGAATTGAATTGGAGATGAATTTGAAATCGATTCAAGTTTTGGAAATGTGGTTTTTGTTGGACTGCACTGTTTTTGGGTCCGTGAGGTTTCAGAGCTATTTTAATGGAGAAGAAAAGAAGAAGAAGAAGAAAAGAAAAGAGACTTCGTTGAAACGGAAAACTTGGAATTACTGAAATAGCCTTGGGGTGGTATGCCACTATTTATTACGCGTAACTAATTTTTAATACACTTTACCAATTTATACATTTCAGTATCTTTCAACTTTGGCATTTTATTTTATAATTTTTATGCAGCAATATTGAACTTTGAAAAAAGATAAAACTTGAGAGTTTTGGATGGTTATAAATTTATTTTCTTTACATGTTAAAATGAAGAAAATAATTCAGAACCATTTGTAGATATCTTGTAAATGTTACGGATTTAATTATTTGAAATGGATGATTATTTTCTCAAATATAGAACGGTGATTAGAATATAAAGATGTATTTAATTATTATTTAGAATTAAAATAAATATTGGAACGGTATTAATTATAAAATATTGAAGAATGAGTATTTACGATGGTGTCGTCAACGGCAAATGATTCAGTGTGCATGCATAATACCACTTTTCCATCCATATGCCCTTGTATTGCATTAGTAGTACTTTGATAAAGTCATGGTCAATATTTCCATTGCTGACTTCGGTTTTATCTGTGGGCTGCCTCAAGTTTTCTACTTACATTTTAGTTTTTTATAATGGTGCTGCTGAGTGTTGGCAGTGGCACTCCTTAGATTCTTCTTCACTCTGCCTTCGTAATTCTTTTATCAACATTGATGATGAGAGGGGAAGATTTAAGATAAAAGTTCAAATACATTGGAATCCATTATCTCTTCAAACTGGTGATCTGTGGTAAACGCAAAATTGCATTATTTAAGTTGCAGTAGTATTTGGAAGAAGGTATGAAATGGTTAAACAAAATATTATAGGGGAATGAAATCAAGTATCTGATAGGAAAAAATTAAAATCATGTTGAACTAAAATCATGTTGTTGAAATTTTCTTGTATGACATCACCATATAATACAAATTTCCAATACTGGGAAAAGTGGTGTTGTGGAATGAATTCAATTTCATTTAAAATTTACACCAGCGTTTTTACCTTTCAGCTATCTTTTTTTAAAAAAAAAACACTGACTAGTTACTAGCTAATTAATCAGCTAACTTTTCAGTTAATTTTACTAATCAGAATTATAATTTATAATTTAAGTCCTGCATAATGTCACCTACCTTATGATATCTTTTTATAAAAATATTATCTGAATCTGCACTATATAATTTGTCATGCAGCTATATAAACTTATTAACTCATTTTGCCGAACAAACAATTACAATCACAACTCATATGTTCCATGAAATGTGAAGCAAATATCTAAGCTAACTGCTGATGGTAATATAGCTTGCGAACGAGACAACAACAATGACCCACCTATCATGTGAGTATATCACTATTCTTATAGCTAACTCTTTGCATTGGCCATTTTGATCTGCAGGGATGTTCTTTCAACAATTCAGACCATTTTGATCACAGACTAGCGGCTGAATCATTTAACTTTGGCATTGCCATTGCTTCATCACTCCACTGGCCAACCTGATAAGAGGAAATCATATCTTCAGATCCAAATGGCCGGAAGTTGTGAGCATTACATGCAACCTGTTTGCAGGTGATTAATGGGGGTATCAGATGCAACTGATGAATAATTAAGCATTAAGACTGTTAATGCCCTATTCTATTTACACCGAGCTGTTCTATTTTCACTGGATTAGACAGAATTTCTTGCTATATAAGAATGCTCGCAACAGCACTGAATTCTGAGCAAATTGTCAATTTAATCATGTTTATAACAACTGCTTTTATATCTCAGCCAAATTTCCTCCCACAGAGTCCTACCCAAAGATTAAAGATTACACATATGACTGGCTAAATTTGTAAATGCATAGCCATTCCGGTGTATCAGAGATACACTCGCCAGCACTTCCTTTGTCGGAGACAATACTTGATAAATTGATACTCTATAGCAGAATTTCTCAAGGAAATTTTTCGTTGTCCACAATTTCCAAGATTAGCTAGTAGTGCCGTAGTGGTAACCAAGAACCACTTCGGAGATGCACGAATTTGTCATTGTGCCCTGTCATATCTCAAATGCCTTCCAGTTCTCGACATTTACAAATAAGCTGCTTAGCCCGATAACCCAGGGAGAGCTAGCGAATGGAAAATCAATCAAGGACGAGAGTATTATTCAAACTTGTTTACTTATTCTTATTCCTCTTGGCTAGTACAATAGACTAATAGCATGTCTTCATTAAGAGTTCAGACTACTACAATTAACTTCGAATAGGGTTTTCTTGGTGCGGCCTAATATGTGCACTTCCCAGAGATATAAGAGAGTGTCTCTAAAACAGCAGTATCAAGATGCTTTCCTAAAATTAACGTAATCCATTTAGCAAGACAGATGGTGGAAGTTGGAAAACCTTTACTCTTTGTGAAATCTATAAGCTCCCAAAGGGTCTACAAAACACTTGCTTACAGAGAGAAACTGTTTGCACAATGATCCAACAAAATTTTAATTTAACATGATCCATCCACATTAACACAAACTCATTCAACCATGAGAGCAATTTCCCAGCAAACGACCAAGTCTAGCGGCAGACGCTAGTATTCCAAATTCCATTTGGATAATGTCCTCAATCTCCATCAGCATTATCACTAAAAGCCATCCTAAACCCACGAGACAATTCTAGTTCCTCACTCACCGTCAGCATATCAGCAGAAGAGAACTCACATAGGCATTGCATTGCCATCCTAAAACCGCACGATAATTCAAGTACCAAGGTAAGTAATGTAACTACTAACTAATCTACCTCCACTAAAAGTAATGTATCCTTAGAAGTTAGAACTATATGCCCAACTAAAGCCAGGTACACTTGGCGACACCAATCAATCACTAAATCAATGAATAATAACATGAACCAACTCAATTTTACGAATAATTGCAGCAGTAAAAAGTTAAAAACCAGGTAAATCACCTGAAAATCACCGGCGATGTAAATCCTTCTTCTCCTTCTCAACCTGTTCCTTCTGCTTCTCCACAAGCTTATCAATCGCCTTTTCCACCGCATCTCTTCCACCGATGAGCAGCCGAGTAATAACTTCCGGATCTCTCTCCAATCGAGCATCCTCGAATTCCTTCCTAGCATTTTCCCTCAAAACATCACGCCATAGAATCCCACGCGAATCGGTCCACATGAAGAAGCGAGTCGCTCGAATGATATCTCGGTAGAGACTCAGAGCCTCGCGCCGTGAGCTGGTGAGGCGCTGACGGTTGATTAGTTCGTTTTGGTCATCTTCGAGGTGTTGTTTTTTGTCGTGCTTAACTAGGTGCCTGTCGAGCAATTCGTCGATTGTATCGGGTCCGTTGTGTAATGGACGATGCTGCGGGTAGGATTTGGTGGACAACACGGCGGCGAACCGCCGGATTTGGAATTTGGCGATCATTTTTTGAGGAGGAATAAGAGGAGTAGAGACGAAATTTTGTGATAGGCACACAAATAAAATTATCGAATTAACACGAATTACGAATAATTAACCCAATTCGGGATCATTTATTATTTATTACTACAATAGACGTCACACGCGAAGCGTGTGAAGATGTGTATTCCGGTCTCATTTTATGGTTAATTAAGTTATATTTATTCTGCCTACTGAAAAACTATGTCAATATATATCTCAATTATAATTAATTATTAATGTTCTTAAAATATAAAATATATATAAGATAAGAAATATATCATAAAATGTATCATTCTGGATCGCAGTGAAAAAAATAATATTTACATGTTTCCTAATCTATAAATAACGATATATAAGATGGAGAACTATTCCAATATCTTAGATGTAGTATTTCTTTGTATACAACATTGTTTGTCTTTGTGTGGTCATCGGAGTCTACTGTTAGGAGCCTTATCAATACCCTTACCGCTGATGATCTTCGTTTCTTGACAACACAACATACAACTGTCCATGCGAGAAAACTGGTTGTGACAAATAGATCCCAACAATTTTCAGCATTTGTCCTTGTGCCTTGTTTATTGTCATTGCAAAGCATAACCTTGTGGGAAATTGCGTCCTTGTGAAAGGTATTGGGCATTTAAGATTGTCCTTCGTTTCTAGTGATATCATTTGTATCATAACATACTTTCCTTTGTGTTCTCCAAATGTAATTATTGCGCCGGTAATTCGTTTTCTGACCTCTTTTACTATCATTCTTGTCCCATTACACAATCCTTCTGCCGCATTGAGATTTCTCATCATCATGATAGTACTGTTTACCTTTAGCCTTATGACGTGTTGTGGGAGTCCCGGTATATCGGTACAATTGAGAAAATCCTGATAATGTGTATGCTGGTTACTGTCATGTGCGAGGTCTGTGCTGTAGAACTCGAATATTTACCCTGAAAACTTGTCTACCAGTATGATGTGTAAAATAAAATTTTTATTTCTTTATAAAATTTCCTAATTCTATTTGAATTTTCTATTCTCTATAAAATAAGATACTGGTAGATCTCCTAATTATAGTTGGACATCTTCTTTATTGCGCTGTTGAATAGAGAAAACTACATGGTAAATATCATTATAATCAAAATTAAAATACGGAAACGACGTATTTGAAGAAGTCTAATCATCTCCTAAAAGCAAATGTATAATATTAAAAAAGTTGTCTACGAATCAAGTAATAGAGTTTATAGAGTAAGTATCAACTGGACAAATAAATAAATTCAAAGATGTTTATCGTTTTACTAATTCTAAAATTAATATCGTCAGCGGCTATTTGTGATTAATATTATATTCATCACATTACAAAATCAAATAAACAGGGATGTTTATTTGAGGTTGGTTGTCATAGAAAAAACAGGCCCCCATTACAGAACACTACCTGAATTAATAGACATGCAATAGAAATTAAATTCAGAGATAGCATAGTTAGCAAATCTTAGGTTGCTCTACACTATAAAAAAGCATGTCTCCAAATACCTTAAGGGGAGGATTGTCAGTAGCTAATGCCTCTGCAACAAACTGTGAACCCAGAGCTGAGCCACCTATTCCAATTGAAAGAATTTGAGTAAAACGCTCACCTTGGGGAGGACGAATCTGCGATACAATTTTTATGCGACAATTAGAAAATGAGTTGAAGAAACAGAGGAACATCAACAATGACAGAATGAGGAAAGCTAATATCCCAACTCACCCAGTGATATAACAAATTAAGTTACCGGCAATACCATTTGGTGCAATAAAAGATTCATATACTATCTAGTGATATGCATCCACATCTGAAGTAACTCTACATGATCCATCTACTTCCGAACTCTATGTGATCCAACCTTCCATAAACCGGTTGGAGTTTCTAACTACGATTGTCCTAGCTACTTCACCTGATCATCCTCCACAATCAACACACACATGACACCACCAACCCCATCTGATCCACTCTTACATAGTTGACTTAACTCTTGCAATTAACTGCGATAAATATTTGAACATCTCTACCTTCCGAATTAAAACTCAGCAACACGAAAACACAAAGAAAACAGACTAATTACAGTCACTAAATCACATTACAATTACAAAACACTGTCAACAATCTAAGCAAACGAAGCTCAAACTGACCTTACCACGGATGACTTGCTCGGTGAATCACAGATTCTAACCAACGTACTCTCAGTATCCTTCGTCAACACTGCCTTCTGCGAAAGCTTAGGATCCCTCAACCAGTAATGCACAACTTCTAACTTTGTTTCTCTAAGTGGTAAAAACTAAAGGAAGGAGTTGGTTCAGCAAATAGATACCAGCTTCTAGCTTAGACTTACTTAAGTATGATGTACAGTTTCTGTACTCTTCGTTGTCGAGGAGCTGAACTCCTCCTCATTCCCAAGACTAACCCTTGATGGCTCTCTCTTGTTCTGTTTCCTCATTTCTATGATTTTCGAAAAGTCCATCGAATAGTCAGGCAACGGTCCCTTTTGATCCCAGTCTCCAAATTGTGGCACAGATAACCATGGTGAAAAGCACATCATAAATCTCAAGCAGCCTATAAATTTTCCATCTATCACAACTATATAACACACAGAAGTGCAACGGACTATACAAAAAGACCAATATTACTATCACCACCCAAGACTTACTTCGTCATTGGTCCGGACCAATATTACTATCACCACCCAAGACTTACTTCGTCATTGGTCTGGAGCAGAACCGGAAGTGATATAATAAGTATTCACCAGCAGTAACTTTCGCTCACACTTGCCTGTCATTATGAATGTCGGGGCGGAGATGAGAGACAAAGAATGACTCCTCTTAAGCTGTTAAACATTGACAAAACAGAACTATCATAATTTTGCTTGAAGTATAACAAAAATGGCTTATAAACCTGTAAAAATTCATTAGATAAACAGTGCATACTTGAATGGGAATTCTTTTCATGTCTTGGAATTAGATTAGCTGAAGAAACCAAACCAAAACCACTTACAAAGATTTTGCTCCGTACAACAATGGCGGAGCAAGATACCATCATCTACAAATCCTAAGACCGTGCCCAATGGGGCGCCGTGGGGCACCCGTCGTGCCAGACGGCGTGCATTCGGCACCCCAACGAGCTATTTTCGCCACGCCAACGGGCGCGGCGAGAAGAATGGCGCCATGTCACGGCACAAATGGCGCCTGGCACGGCGCCGGTAGCAGCCAATCCCTGCTGCCACCTTACCCCCCCCCCCCTT
>JAYMSP010002886.1:0-22037 GCA_036897095.1 Plantago elongata
TGTCCTCACTTAATAAGCGCGGAGGTATTTCTAAATGGATAACCCTTATAAATATTACTTCAAAGTAAGTATACACATTTAAACGGATAGTGTAGAAAGTATTTTCCATTTCTTTAGAGGCTGATTGACATGCGACTTAAATGCCTCGATTTAAATGCATGAACAGTGATCAGAATTGTAGTGAGATTGATAAAATTGTGTTTGGTATAGAATTGTAACTGGATAGGGTATTATAGGTTTGTTATATAGGTAGAGAAAAATGTTGCTACTATAGAGGCATTTCGATCTTCGACATTTAAATGCCATAACAAACACAAAATTTTCAAATAACATTCAAACGGGCATTTGAATGTTACTCCAATCATCCCTCAAACTTTTGGACAATCCTGGTAAGTTAATTTTACTTGCATAATACTTGTTTGCTCAAGTCAATTTGCATGAATAATAGTAGAAGTTGATAATTTGATATGATTGCACATGCTGACATACATACGCATGTTTTGCACACACGTATACATAGTATTCTCATTTATTTCTTATTATTATTTGTGGTGCATCATCATGTATTATGCATAAGAAATAGTTTGGATAAAATATTTGAATTAATGATTTAGTTTGACAATAGTTGACGTTGCGTGGAGTTTAAGGGATTGAATCCAGCCCATTAGAATCCATACACGCCTAGCAGGTACACTGTTGAATTCATCAAAAAAATCCAAACTCGATTTATTGACTTTACTTGATGGAATTCAATTAATATCATATTACCATGCATGTTAATATCTGGATACATTGATCCAAATTTTCCTCTGCACTATACAGACCTGTTTTTTCCGGTAAAAGCACATGCACAATTTCAGGTAATCGGTTTGGTGAATTGGGGCGAGAACCCGTTATCTGTTTTATCTTTCCCAGTCCCCATATTATCTTTGATTTATTGGAATATTATTGATATTCGAGATGTCAATAATTGGATACAAGCGATCTCTTAATATTGAGGTTCTAGATTATAAGTAGTCATATTCAACTCATGCATTTATGAGCCCTAACTATGTAGAGAGTTTTGAAACTAATCTACTTATATTTAATTATCTCATGTTATATGTAGTAGTTTGTAGTTCAATTTTCATTTCATACTTTGATTCTGTGATCAGGATGATAAATCGTAAAAATTGAATTTAGGTGACTTCGAGTTTCTTTATTTCAATTGAAATTTATAGTCGTTAATTGTAATAAAATTTAATATAAAATTCAAAAGTGAAGAAGAAATATAATCGGGGGAGGGGGGACTCCCTCTCCTATAATATCATTGTGCATATTGACTTATGTCCTTCATCATAAATATTGTTATACAAATTTGTTATTCATTGTGATATTAGAATCGACATATATCTAAGTATGTGTTCGACATTAAAAGGTGGTTTATATGAAATATTCTATTACAAGTCATTAACCAATTAGAATGTGTTCTCTTCAACTGAAAATTAGTTCAGCTCGACTTAGTTATAATTTATACCTTACTTCACTTCACTTCAGTCCAGTTCAGTTCAGTTTAGTAAATTTTAGTTGAAAGGAACACAACCTTACACCCCGAGGGTCAATTTAGGAAGGGTAAAAAGTTATTATGACGTCATAAACACACATTAATAACGGTATATTTTTTGTTAACTTTCGACCATTCAACATCAAAAATAGCAGAGGTGAGGTACAAGTAAAATGTTAATGAAGACTTAATCTATGTATTTTGTAATTATCCAGGGTGGGTTTATGTAAAAGTAAACCATCTGATGTATTATATCTCAAGTTAATGGAACATTGACATTACTAAGTTAATGATTGTGATACGTTGAGAAGTCATAATCAAAGGTAGATGGTGTGTTAGACAACAAGTAATGTGCAGGGAATGTGCAATTGTTTATATGGAGGACATGTGTTTATTGACGAAGGTAGTGCATTTGGTATTACGAAAACTTGCGGGACCAATATTTACCTGGCAGGCTCAACATGTGAAATTAAGACAGATTTTCAGTAGCCTATGAAATACTTATCAATTAGTATCATTCTGAGTCTTATCCTGATAAATTTTATGCTGACTTTTGGATCCTATTAAGACCCCATAACTTCAGAATCATAGGACATGGAATTCTCTAGCTTACGTGTTAGTGCCCATGCATGTTTACTGCCCGGACGAGACATGTGAGTGAGACTAAGGTTTGAAAAACTTGCTTAATGTTTCACAAGTTGGCTTTGGGTTGGGTCTCACTCGTTTGGCCGGTGAGACACATTTCACACATGATGAATAGTTACATGCTAGGATAAAATTGTGTATATAAAAACCAGTCCATAAAACTAAAAGATACTCAATGAGTACAACGATCAAAACCATTTGCATCCCGTTCATGTCTTCACCACTAGACTGAGTCTCCTCCACTTAAATAGTTGCATATTAGGATAAAATTTATCATCAATTCATATGATACACCAGTACTATCATTACAGGAGTAATATTTGAAGAATAAAAAATTTAATAATTACGATAAAGATTATTTGGTTTGGAAATGGGAATACTGACGGTGTGGTTTGGCCGTACTTTCAATGTATTTTAACTTGGTGTGGGATCGTCGGAGCACCAGTTATGCTTTGGGTATGTACAATACAAATGCAATATTATAAATCTTGTTGTTTAAAAAAGAAGAAATGTGACAAGACAGGGGAGTGAGGACACACTACACACTACATACATATTGGAGGTTTATATAATTATTAATTCCAGAAGTTGTAATACTACAAGAAAATTCTTTGGATGCTTACAAGTTGAGGTTGTGAAAGGGTATTACAAAAAATTTACCCAAGTTGATCAAAGTTAGTATATGTTTTAATTAATTCCATATAATTATTTGCAGCAGAAAGCAGCCCAACATGAATTATAACAACCTAAAACAGGTTGTTGATCTTCTTTTTCCGTAACAATATCATTATTAATGAATTAAAGTACGTATAACTAATTGTGATCGATAACTTTGTGGATTGCACGATTCTTTCACATGGCCACGTGAATTTTCTCAAGCAGTCACGTGCGTCCCACTTCAACTCAAACATCGTATCCCAATTGGTTCTTCTCTATCCTACACAAACTTTGATTTTCATTGGTTAATTCTAAACACTTAACTTGATTGGTTAAGATTATGATAATTGCAGTAAAAGTAAATCACTTTATTAATCCTGCAGGCTGCCTTGGATTATAAGCAATTAAATTAAACAAGAGTTGATTAATTGATTGAATAATAGGCTTTACTAGTAGTATCTTAGATGGGAGAATCTTTAAGAATTCACATCACTATGTTGCCCCCTTTTGCTCCAACATGTCTATATATGGGAACTTTTCCCCATCATTTAAATAATCATCATTTTCGTGTCATTAGGAGTATAATAATACTTGCTAATTCATTGAGGTTGTTACATTAATTGTTACTACTGATTAAGTTGTTAATTACTTTATCGTACGTTAGGCCCCTTAATTATTTCTTTGTACATTGCCTCCCATGATCTTGGCTCTTCCTTTTATATGAGGGTTAATCTTATTTTCCACTAGAAAAGGCTTTCGATCGATCGATCTGCATAGTGCATTACCTAAAATCAAAATCAGGACAAAAGACAAGTGCTCCTTATAGGCTTAACTTTTGTGTACCATTTAGTACTATGATAGATCATGTCATTAAAATCGATATATTCGCGTTTAAGAATACTTGTACCTACTTTAGTTTCAAATTATTAGAAGCAATCAACTGAAGATAAAATTATCTAATCCTTAAAACAAACACTTCACGGCATATAATTTGTTGACAGATATACCCTATATTGAATACAATTATATGGATTAGTTTAGAATCATAATTCATGTAACATGCAGAGAAGTATTAGAGTACTACTTGAGTTCCACTTACCCCGTTGATGTATAATATACTATAAATTTCTAAACATCTAGATATGGATTATATATTGAAAATAGGCCTGGTTGTTAATATAGACTAGGTTTTTCCAAACTTTATAATTACAAGAATGTTAAATGCATAATGCGTTTTACAAGTAAAACGTAAAACACAACTTTAATATATTATAAATAACCTATTAACTTTAAAATATTACAATTTTATCTAAAAACACTTTAATTTATACATTTAAACTCTCTAATGTGTATTTCTTTTCCAAGCTTCAAACAAACATAATCAAATAGCACGAAGGTTGTTATGATTTTCAGACAATTATAATTAAAATTGAAGTGTAATATTATAAATAAATAAATACAAATTTAATCAAATCATATACACCAAATTAACATTTTCAATAACTTTTTAAAAAATTGAAAAAAACTAATAATGAAACAAGCCAAACTAATCTGGTAGCTCTCAAGGTTGATTAGCACCTGGCCTCCCTCATGGCGGCCAAGATGCTGGTTTGGCAGCCCCCAAGGCGGCCGAAATAGCCTATTCCGACAACTTTGGGCTGCCAAGCATTGTTGGGGTTTTTTTTTTTTTTTGTTTCTTTAAACTTTAGTTATATATTAGTTTATTTAAATAATTCAAATTATGTAAAATAGTTATAAACAATCTATATATGAAATAAAACAATATACTTTGAACTAAGCATTTCAGATTCATCATTATGTGTAATATAAAGTATGATTAATAATTTTATAATATTAATTTTTGTCACATTATGGTATTATAGTGTATATACATTTATATATTTTCGAAGATGTGATAATTTAATAAATTTTATGATAAATGGGATTAATTTATATAATTTAAAGGTACTTTTAGAATATATAAAAATATATTTTGTATTTAGTAAAAATAATTCTATATATAACAATTTCTTAATTATTGGGCCCAAAATCAAATGAATGAAATACTAGTACAATAAAAGAAATGATTAAGTAGTTACAACTGTGGCTAATTAATGCAAGCAATCAAACCATAGTATTTCAATTCTCAATCATTAACTTGGCCGGATTGTACTAAAATACATTTCGAATATCCCATTTCAATTTCATTCCAAATACAATTTCACCAAATTTTCATCAAAATGACCATTTGATTGTCATGCCAATCAGCTTCTAATTATTTAATTTTAATCACCATCTTGACGAACCTATAGCTTATTAGTTTTTATCAATATGTGAAAGCTGTCTGTATATAGTTTGGTTGGTGTACATTAGCATGTTTATATAATAAATGATTGGCCAATAATAATAATGGACATGTAAATTTAGTGGAGAAATATATCATCATACATGATGCATGCTCGAGAGACAAGTGCATGTGTGTTTTTGCACTTTGAACCCATAAATACTTTTAATTGTCTATCTGTGATTTTAAATTGGGGGCTCAAATGTTATTATAGAGAGCCTAGACTCTAGTGATAATGATATGCACCCCCAACTTTGTACTTTCATTCTAACTTTGATATATTCTTATTAAAATTGAAAATATCCTTAAATATGTCTAGGAGGTTAATTTGGTTTCAAAGCTGGATTTAAGTTTTGATCAGTTGTGAAGTAATGAATAGAAACTACAAAGCTGGATTTAAGTGTTGAAATTTATCTTTAATATTAAACTGTGATATTTATAGTGTTCAGAAGTGAATGAAACACTATGATGATTTTTTATTTTTGTAAAGTTGCAAATTTTACTTATGCGTTGTGTAGGGTATTATATGAGGTCGAACCACTAATGTCGCATTTGCATTAAGAGCTCCAGCGTTAAATGGATTGTAGTGGTTGTTTTGCAGCCCTGTATTAGCAAGTTGTCTAAGCATGCATCCTTGCCATGTATTTAATTGCTAGTTGTTACACAATGGCAAATTCATGCCGAAAACATGGCATTAAATAATATGTTTAGGAGTACTTGAATTGAATTGAATTGATAGAGTGAGTGAGTTAATTAATTAATTATGGACTGATTTACATTCGACTTAAATGCTCCGATTTAAATGTATGAATAGTGATCGGAATTATAGTGGGATTATTAAAATTGTGTTTGGTATAGAATTGTAATTGAATAGGGTATTATAAGTTTGTTATATAGGTAGAGAAAAATGTTGCTACTGTAGAGCCATTTTGATCTTCGACATTTAAATGTCATAACAAACACAAAATTTCCGAGTAATATCCAAACGGGAATTTAGATGCTACCCCAATCAGCCACATAATCATTTAGAATGTAAATAATTAATCATTTAAAATGTAAAGTGGACCCTAAAGGCCCAACAGTGGCTGCCAAAATTGATGATTTATTAGATGGAAATGGAAATTGGCTGCTGTCTATTGAGGTTAAATAAAAAGGGGCCATTTATAGTGTCCAACTGGAATCCTTGAATAGCTGTAACAAAAAATGTGGCGCTCTGCTATGCCTGTGTATCTCTTCATGGCTGGAAACAAAGCTACCTCCGAACCCTCCATGGTCCCCTGACCCCCATCAACCCTTCACCACCCCACCCACACCCCACCCATCCCTATTCATTTGGCACTGTATTCCCCCTGCTATGGGAACTTGAGCACAAAATTTCACTCGCATATAACAAAATTCATATATGTCGAAAATTGATTGTCCGTAACATAAGCAATAAGAGTATAAAGCATACTATGTGTTTTGAAAACAAATTCTATGAAATCAATCTGGATTAGAGGAAGAAACTTGAAAAATATGATTAAGCAATCTTGGTGAAACATATTCTTCGTATAGTTTTAGCACAGTGTAATATGTTCATTTCCTTCTTTCAAGTTTATTGTGAGGTATATGTAGATGATTATCACATGGAAAAGGCTATAAAATCTTAAAACATGTACATGTAAAATTCTCAGAAAGACCTACCTTGAAAAAATCGTTTAGTCAACACTTTTAATATACTACAAATCGTCTTTCATAAAAATGCGTCGCTATCATTTACATATAGTCCAATGTATAAAAAAGAACACTAGGAACCGTTGATGTGGTTGAATTGTTGGTTAGAAGCGTGGGAGGTGTATAAAGGCAAATAGCTTTACTTGATAGTGAAAATAAGCTATCCAAAGTTTATTTGTATGAAAAATGAAGCAAAGTTACTCAAGGTAGTTGGGGGAAGAGAGAGTCAACTTAATTCCCACTAAAAAGCTGTAATCTTCATTCCATGAAATAATAAATCAAATAACAAGTAACAATTGAAAAGCATGAGCCTTATCGATCGATGATCGATCTATCTATATATTTAGGTGATGCACATGCTTGGTCTTAATTCTTACCTGTAATTTCACTACACTTCCAACTAAATCATATTGCCATTTCCCAACACAACCGTACGTCTAATACATCCAAATATAATAAGTCCCAAAATAATAACATATGGGCGGTTGTATTCGTTAAAAAGAAGAAAATATCTTAATTGTTTGAGATTCAAATTTAAACCTCAGTTGAATAGAACACCGTTTAAATCTCTCGTAAAAAAGGTTAAATTAATTTATAATTTAATGTCAAATAAATGAATCAGGAGTCTCTCGTGTTTATCCATTTTCAATCCGAACTTGACCAAAACTATCTACATGCATGCATTTATGGTTTATAATTTAATTTATAGCTACTGAACTCAGCTCTTATTACTAATATTCATCACCGATGACATTATATAATTTATATTAGTTTAAACATTAGTACTAGATTTTGACCGTTATTCATACATCATTACTTAATTCAGCGTTTACTTTACAAATTCAATCCAAATAGCGTCAAATCCAAACACCGCAAGTGTAAAATTAACCTCTCAACTTAAGATCCCAAGCAGGTAGCGATTTTTTAATTATTATTGATTTAAACAATATATTAATTCTATAAATATCATGTAATCATATAAGTCGCGTTTCTATTGATTAACATCACAAAACACACTGTTGATGTAAAAGTTAAAAATAGAAATCATAAACTTTTAATAGAAAGCAATCATAAATCTATTAATTGGACATATGGTCATTACGAGTTAAACTTTTCCATGTGTTGTGTCTCTGCCAGCTATTATAATGTCTAAACATGATATATGAACAGTTGGAGTGCTTCTTAGATTTGGAATTTTCTTACAAAATCATTACAAGTACTATATCCGAACATAAGCTTGAAAAATGATAAAAAAAAAAAAAAAGAGAAACTAATATTTTATAAAAAAAGATAAATATGATCAACCTATATGGATCATCCACCTCACTTTTTATAATGTATACCCCCAATTCAAACATTATCATACCAACGTCCAAGCCAAAAAATTTACACCCAATTTTACATTATTAGGATACGGAATAAGGCACGGACTAAGTGACGAGTGTGTAATGATTATAGTATATATTGATTATTGTACAAAGTAGAATTTTACGAAAATGTTCATTTCGGTATTTTTCATTAAAAAGAAAATTGATGTACAAATTATATACTTTCAAATAACAAATATGTGCATAAACATAATGTGACCAAATATGATGTCATAATGGTTTTTGATGATTTGGCATTATGTTGAAGAATGATTTAGTTTAACAACATATGAGTTTTGAGATATCGGTCCTCCAGAAAACGTATTTTAAAGGAAGTATATATGCATTTATCCTCGTATTCTCTAACTCATGATTCGATTATTTTATTAATTTTAACTTATCTATATGTTACAAGTTTCATTCAACGACAACGAATCGTTGCTCAGTTGATAAGATAGATCGGATGTTCGAATCACTTTTTAATCGTTTTAAAAAAAACAAGTTTCATTCCGTCATTTTATAAATGGCCATATCACATTATGTATGTATCCAGTGATATGATAATGAAGTTGTACTGTTTGACATTAATAGCATGGTAGCAATACAATTAAGCCCTCACTAACCATTGAATGCATCGATCTTATCTTTAGTATAGTATATAGAATGAACAAAGTTTTGGTGCGATGGGCCAAGAAAAAGTTTAGGTTAGGAGGAGTCTTAAAGGCAAAGCTCATCTGGATCTGCAGTATGGCTGGCTATTCTATTTTTTCATGTGCACTCATTAATATGTTATATGTACTCATTTCATTTCATTACATTTCAATGTATTGGATGTAATGTAATGAAATGCTAACCAAAAGCAAAGTGGAAACACATACAAAGGCTCTGCAAAAGCATGAATCTTGTGCGTTACGAATGAATGACTCACTTTTAATTGCCCTATCCTCATCTTTTCGGGCCATTTAATATTCAACATCATCTACATCGTGATGCTCCTCTCCTATTTATTGATGGTCAACTTCTTCTCTACATCCATAGGCTTAATCTGCTTATCAAATGCACTACTATAATGCATCATAACAATCATCATATGATGCTTAGTACAAATTACTCATTTCCCATAGCCAAGATTATCAATATATTGGGATTGATGTCCACAACTTGCAGCTTCTTGATAATCTAGTTTATATGAACTAATGTTTTTGGTGTTTTTATGTACATAATGTGTGACACGAGATATTTTATTTGTCCCAAAATACCGAGACAGTTACTCTAATATATAAAACGTAATTAAGCAACGTAATGGTACTAATCGAGTCGAGTATATGTAAATCGGTTCGAACATGTTGTAATGAACTCTAATTGAACCTGGCTCGGATTGTTAGTAAAATGTGTTTAAAGTCAAACCCGAACTCCATTAATTGTGCGGAGATCGAGCTTGTAAAAGAAATCTGGCTAGTTGTTAAGTCTTAACAGCCTTCTCAAACCAGCCTAACTCGGTCCGTTCTTAAACAAGTACAAAATTAACATAGTTAGAACTCAACTCGACTTATTGAGTGAGTAGAGTTCGAGCCTTATTCCAGTATATATTAAACTCTCATAACATTATTAAATTGGCACATCGATGTGCCGTGGGAGCTTTTACAAAGGGATGCTTCATTCGAAACACTTTAGGTTTTCATGATATATCAACATAAAGAACTATAAGCAATTCAATAATTTTAGGCTGCAAAAAGTTACTTAATAAGCTTAATTATACAATGAACTTTGAGTTGTGAAACTCTCTGATAGTAAAATTATTAGTTAGGTACTAGTTTAAATTAGAATTTAAGTGGTAGGTGATCTTTAAACTTTTGACTTAATAAATTCTTTAATTTTTAAGGATTTATAGATGGCATGAAAATGAAATTATAGTACTACTTAGGCACAGTAATAAGTGTTTTGAGTACATTAAGATTGTGATCCATGAGTAGTAAAATCATAAATGAAGGATCATTGTACTATAAAGGCATTTGTGGGTATATATATATGAGTAATGTAAAACTCTGTTCAAGTACGTGAAGATATCAAGTACAAATAATGCAAAGGATGACTTTCTTTATAACAATTCACAGTACATACATGTAATGTAGTATAATTATATTGGCGTGTTCATGATGATGCAAGGTAAATTCGGATGGACAATCAAATGTTTATACCAATCCAGGACCACTACTATTTATGACTTTTAGACATATGGCACATACATATTCTATTGCGACTCTGGCCCTGTTAGAAATGGATGGATCAATAATTATTTCATGAATTATGGATTTTAAGATGAGGTAAAATCTAATATAAAAATCAACCCAAGCCCGGCTAAGGCTCGGTGTGGAGAGCCTGACCGCATAGGGTAAAAAAATTATGAACATGCACCCGGGTACAATATCTCACAAATTGAAATGTGAGATGAATTGTAACATTCAAATTGATACTTTTCATTACAAATTATAATTTTATTTTTTCAAACGATAAAGACTAGAACTACTCACTACATTACTCATATACTAATCACACATATACTCATCTTAAACCTCCACCAGGGATCGAACTATGGACCTCATCATTCCAGCTCCAGTTCCATTACACATCACCACCTTATGCCTCTCCATGACATATTATAATAATGTTTATAAAAAACGTGGATAAGAAAAGTAGTCCACGATACAAAGTATTACGAGATATCATTGCATGCTAGTTTCGAACATTATGCGTTTTAAATATTTATATTAATATGTATATGATAATTTTATAATTAAACATGTAATAATTATAGTTGGTTAGCTAATATGTGATGTTGATTTTGTTATAGGATACCTCTAAAAGATGCAACGACATAAATGACTACTTGTCAAAACTCAATCTTATCAGATGAAGAGATTCGATTGATTATATGGAGTCAAACCACTGGCGGCACAAACTCTGAAATAATGTGTAACATTGTAATTAATAATACACGACAAACCATTTCCGCATCAATCAAACCATTACTCAGAGTAGTCAAAGCCTAGAATGTGGTATCACGCTCAGGGAACTTATAAATGATCCGGTTGTTTTTTATTGTCCTATAAATTTGTAAGTAAGTTAGTTATATGTGTAACTTTGTCAATTTAGCCAATAAATCCCCGTGGTAATTGTGGTCCCTACCAGGTAGCGAATATTCTATCCACATACACTATGTCTCGACAATGCTCCGAAAGAAGAAAGTGATGCAACTATAACTTGGAAGGGCTATATTTCGAGCATACGTGGCAAAATTGTTATAGTAAGTAATTTTGACACTACGATGGACAATATAATAACTGTGACATTTTTCGTATATACTGATTATTCATACTAGCCCAAATTAAAAGGAAATTACACTCACGACATTTCAATAGAATTGGATTTTCTTCTATGTTGTTTGTGTTAAATTATTTCAATATAAATTTGCCACCAAAGTATATTATATTTGAGCCCTAAAACAATCATCAAGATGAATGAGGAGGTGTGTGAATCCTAAACACGTGACTTAACACAATTTTGACTAATGGTCAATCTGGAATTCCAGACTAATATTTGTTGAAATTGTAAACCATTTCATGAAGCGTTCACAACAGTGCAAATAGTCATTAAATTTATATCTGGTCGGACCGGTGAATAATTGACCGGCAAACAGTTGCTTTTGCATAAACTGCCAAGAAATAGTCAAATACAATGTTGTCTTATGCCCGTGCTTTACTCTCTCGTCATAATCGGGGGAGTTGTAATTTTCACATAAACCCCTCCCATCTGACTCATCTTTCAATTGCCTACCAACACATTCAGCCTTCCATTTTTTTCCTATTCCAACAAAAATTGTCGTCTCATGTCACCAAAATTCTATGTGGAATTTAAATATAATTCTCACATAATAATCATCACTATTTAATATAATATTTGAGTTAAATTATTTTAATTTAAATTGAATCTATATATATTTTTTAGATAAAAATAAAATTGTAGTTTTATTGCAAACAAGCAGTTATGTCTAAAGACTACATCACTAAGAAAGGACTTTGATAATAAAATCAACAAAAAGTACTCAACACCAAGTCAAAAGATGGGTATAATTTATAGTTGTTCATATCTATTTTACGAGAGATTCATTATGAAAATAAAACACACGAGGATACAAACTGTTATCAAACTATTTACACTGTCAATGCTCGTTCATAATTGTTCATATCTATTTTACGAGAAATTCATTCTGAAAATAAAACACACGATGACATAAACTGTTATCAAATTATTTACACTGTCAACGCTCGACATGCTCAACTTATTTTTAGGTGAATTTAGACTATTGTTATAAGAAATTCGATTGTTCCACACTTACAGCCTTATATATAAAATATTGAGTAACTTAATTGAAAAGAACAGCAACAGCTCCGACTGTTTCTTTGATGCCGCGAAAGAAAAGGACAGCCACACCGCTTGAATCGGCAGCGAGAAGACTTGTCGAGCAGCCGCGTAAAGCTCCAACACCCACAACTCACTCTCCTGCTCCGTCCCCGCCACCTGAAGAAGAAACCGATCGTGATTTGGACCCTGTTCTGCAAAACCCAGCTTACCCAATCGATCTCGATTTGTAACACCCATTCAATCGCAATCCCCAAAATTTGAGTATTTTTTTTTAAATATTTTTATTGTTTATGTATTTTAAGTTAGATTAGAAGTTCATGATCATCCACGGGCTTAGCTCGGGCAAACACGAAAATTTGTTACTAGACAACTAGAGTGCGTTCTAAGTAATTTCGCAAAGCTCGATAAGGCACAAACTCAAATTGAGTAAGCAACTTCCCCAATTTAATGTCTTCAATTTATATATTATTGAAATAATAAATAATTCTTATTTGACTGCTAACTAATTGGTTATGAAAAATGTAGTATGTAATTAATAATTAATAAATAAATAAAAATAGAATTGACCGAATGAAATCTCGTATAATAGTAAAGTAATTGACCTTCTGATCCATTACACGATCATTGCAATCTTGAATTAAATGAAAGTTTTTACGGTCACTTTTAGGAAAAAAAGCATATATTCGTCAAAATGTCAAAACTAAATCATTAAAAGACGTATAATCTTAAAGTAATCCAGAGGAAAAAATCATTATTACCCAAAATTAACATGTTGAGTAACTTATTTTCTTTTGCCAAAAGAATAACACGTAATCCTTGACTGCATGCTACTTTATTGTTACGTGCACCTATAAATAACCGAACAAGTAGAACTAACAATACTACGACAAACAATTCACATCTGACTGCACCGTGAAGAGGTTTTCTCTTCTTTTCTTTACTCTTATATTATGTACAATAAATCGATTTGCCTGTAAATTGACATGCCTTTGAAGGTTTTCTCTGCTCTTATTCTCTGTTATATGTTAGGAATTTGTTATGTATCGTTCAATCAATCAACATATAAATCGATATCGTCTCTCTGCAAACTAGGTTTTTCTCTCCTCTGCTCTCAATATTTTATTACGCAGGGTCGATTAATTAGAAAGTAAATCAATTTCACATTTCAGTGCATCACCAAAGGTTTTTGTTAATCATTCCGTTTTATTGATCTGTTATGTACCGTCAATCGGTCAGGTATCTAAACCGATAGAATCATAAACCACTTTTTTACTCATCGGATGTCGTTATTATGTATATGATGAGTCAATCAATTCGTATGTAAACCGATTTCACATTTCGTCGTTAAAGTGTTATGTTCATCTGTTTCTTTGTACTCATCTATTTTGATTCTTTTGAACAATCGGTCAGTCAATTTATTGTCTGCATCGTAAAATACTTTTTCTCCATTGGATCGATCGAGATTTTACGATTGATGAGTGAGCCGATTAGGATGAAAATTTGGTTGGTGGAGTTAGTAATAATTATGATAGAAAAGAATTTATCCATCCATCCATCCTATTACATATTATTCCAAAATTGATGAAGACTAGAAATAATTAAGTTTCCAAAACTTGTTAAAAATTGAATAGAATGGGGAGAATATAGTAATAGAGGTGTCAACAACAGTTGTAAGTGTAGGCTAAAGGGGTCTATACTCTAGAGAGAGATAGGAACGGAAGAAAGAATCTGGTGCCA
The DNA here is from genome assembly GCA_036897095.1 of Plantago elongata. Classification (NCBI taxonomy): domain Eukaryota; kingdom Viridiplantae; phylum Streptophyta; class Magnoliopsida; order Lamiales; family Plantaginaceae; genus Plantago; species Plantago elongata. Next base: position 14,429 of record JAYMSP010002886.1, read on the forward strand.
GCGATGAAGTAGAAGGATCAAAGCTCTCTCTCTCTCTCTCTCTCTCTCTCTCTCTTATACATACTCATCAGGTCAAAGCTGGCAATTGCATTTCCTTGTTTGTTTTAAGCCCTTCTTCACTCTCCATTTCCATTTCAATCTCCTCTCTCTCTCTTTTATACCTCTCTCTTCTTCTTTTTCTCCTGGATTTCAAATCTCACCATTTCTCTCTTCTTCTTCTTCTTCTTCTTCTTCTTATTCTTAAGAGATGCTCTTCACCTGATACAGATAAATTCTCTCCATTATCTCCTTTCCCAATTCATCCATGGCTGTCGCTACCTATCTCGCTGGTACTGAGAAGAAACACTGGTGGCTCACCAACAAAATGGTAAATAGACATTCAGTTTTTATTGTTTCTTTTTGTTTTTCTGTTTTGAAAGGAAGTGATTGATGGAATTTGGTGACGATAATGCAGATGGTGGAGCGGTACGTGAGAGAGGCGAGAATGCTGATGGCGACGCAAGAGCAAGCGGACCTTGCGGTGGCGCTAGGGCTGCTGGAATCGGCTCTGGTTGTGGCGCCGAGAATGGAGAATGCGCTGGAGATGAAGGCTAGGTGTTTGTTGTATCTCCACAGGTATAAGGAGGTGGCTGATATGTTGCAGGATTACATTCCGAGTTTGAAGATGAACTCGGACGACTCGTCGTCGTCTGCTTCGTCGGAGAACTCGTCAACTCAGCTGTCTCGTGAGCGAGTCAAGCTTCTGTCGAGCTCGCTCGGTGGAGATGAGACGGCGTTTAAGTGTTTTTCCGTTTCGGATTTGAAGAAGAAGGTTCTCGCTGGATTGAATAAGAATGCTCAGAAGGATGGTGAATGGAGGTACGCTTATTGTTTTCTGGTTCATTTTTCTCTGTTTGAGAGTCATTGATTGATTCAGTTTTGTATGTGTGTGTGTTAAAATTGTGTGAAATTGATTTGTTTGAGATGAATGAATTCAACGTTAATCCAAATGTTATTTGGTGTTTACTCATGACATTTGCTTGAAGATCACGCGAATTCACTGGCTGCCATTAATGAAATTCACCTAATTCTACTGTGAACAAGTCTAATTGCAGATTTCTAATAGTATTATTTAATTTAATAATCCGGTGAAAGTCAAATTCGAATATCGTATGATTATTAGTTCGATTATTTGATTGGTTGATTATATGATTGTTTAAAAGATGGATGTTGATTAAGTCGTCTGATTGAGATGGAACTGACTTTGATTTTTTACCAATACAACAGGTACTCTGTTTTGGGCCAAGCTTGTTGCCACCTGGGGTTGATGGAGGATGCAATGGTGTTACTCCAGACCGGAAAACGCTTAGCTGCTGCCGCGTTTCGCCGCGAAAGCATTTCCCTGTCGGATGACATCTTCGCGACCAATAGGTTCACAATTTACGAAAACTCCAACAACAAGCGGACCCAGAGCCCTCCCAAGACCGAATCTGACACCATCTCCCACCTCCTGTGCCACATTAAGCTCCTCCTCCGTCGCAAGGCTGCTGCGGTTGCTGCTCTTGATGCTAGTCTTTCAGCTGAGGCTATTCGGCATTTTTCGAAAATTCTTGATGGCCGCCGTGGTGCTCCACAAGGGTTTTTGGCTGAGTGCTATGTGAACCGTGCATCGGCTTACCGTTGTGCGGGGAGAATCGCGGAGGCTATAGCTGATTGCAATAGGGCGTTGGCGTTGGATCCCTCTTGCATTGAGGCTCTTACCGTGAGAGCTACTTTGTTTGAATCCATCAGGTGTTTGCCAGATAGCCTTCATGACCTGGAGCATTTGAAGCTGCTGTACAATTCTATTTTGAGGGATAGGAAGCTGCCTGGTCCGATTTGGAAGCCCCAGAACTTTCACTATAGGGAGATTCCCGGGAGGCTTTGCTCGTTGGCGTCCAAAATCCAGCAACAGAAGGAGAGGGTTGCAGCTGGTGAGACTGGGAATGTGGATTACTATGCTTTGATTGGACTCAAAAGGGGCTGTTCGAGATCAGAACTGGAGAGGGCTCATTTGCTGTTGACATTGAAACACAAGCCTGACAAATCCTCTAGCTTCATTGACAAATGCGATTTCGCGGATGAGAAGGACATGGACCATGTGAGAGATAGGGCTAAGTTATCTGCTATGTTGCTATATAGGTTGATTCAAAAGGGTTATAATAGTGTAATGTCCGTGGTTCTGGAGGAAGAGGCTGCTGAAAAGCAGAGAAAGAATGTGGCTGCTGCTCTACAAGAAACAGTTGCTCAAGTTGAAGCTCAGCAGCAGCAGGCTCATGCCAAACGTGAACCTGCTCGTATTGAGCTGGCTCAGGTGTCCGAGTCTATGAAAGATAAGAAGGTTTTTCAAGGCATTGAGAGCAACAAGGCACCGGTTACTTCACCTCCGTCATCAGTTTATCAAGGAGTTTTTTGCAGGGATCTTGCTGTCGTTGGCAATTTGCTTTCTCAGACTGGGTTCAACCGTCCAATGACAATGAAGTATGAAGCACTTAGCTGTTGAGTTATGGCGATTATCGCCTTAAGTATGGAAGATGAAGAAGAAGACAAATAACCGGGACGTTAAGGAATGGCATTGCAAGAAGTTATGACAATGTTAATAGAACAAGGCTTGAATTGGACCAGTTGGTTCTAGTAGAATGTAAAAATTGGAAAAACTCTTTTAGTGGTACTACAGCCCGGGAAAAATTTTGTTGCTAGTATTTTGATTATCATTATCATCATCATCATGCTTCCGTCCTTGAATTCTGCCTGTTTATACTCTATCCTAATTTGAGTACTTTGATATATTTACTAGTAAATACTGAAGAATGGTGCTAGTCTCTTAAAAATGGGGGTATGAAAATGGTTGAGTGTCATTTTCTTGCAGTTTTCCATATAATATGGCTCACAAGTATCCAAAAAAAGGGGGTTGAAATAAATGCATCCATGGAAAGAGTTGTTGTGAGGTAGATGGACATGTTTTAATTACACTAGTGGGTATTGCATCTTGGCAGAAGCAGAAAGTAGTGAGTAGAGATAGAGAAGGAAAGCTTTTTGGCTTCTATTTCATGTCTTATATGCAAAATTTACTTCTGTATTAATACTGTCAGGCTCAGGCAGGCTTATGAGCTTATCCAGCACCCAACCTGCAAAAGACCTGACATTCTCACTACATTTGCATTAACTATGCATCTATCTATTCCCTTTGCCAATTTGCAACTAATAATCTTTGTTTCATTTCCAAAGCTCTCTTATACTATATGTGTTTCAGATCAGCCAATGTTGCAATAACACAAGTTAGATTGGTTTGATCATGATCATCTCCATGTTGCAACTTGTAACATGTTGCTTCATTTTATAACTTATCTCAAAAGTAAGAGATTGATCCTTCAATGTAACTCTAAATCAAACTTGGTGAATGTGATTGGATATATAAGCATTTCTAAAAGTTCACCAAATGTACTGATTTGATTTTCAAGTACTCCGATCACTGATTTTTTAATAGTCTGTACTGGTCATAATCTTTTTATCCGTTCCTATTTATTAGCAATACTATTGGCGTGATGGGTACACATGGTATAAAAATTCAAAAGAGCAATTATATAATACGATGTGACACACCTGTTTATATTTTTTTAGTAAAATTTGTTTCATTAAATCACTACAATTTTAATATTGAATGTAAATATTTACGCTTTAAAGTACAATAAACACCTCAAATCCTTCTTTTTACTGACACTTATCACGTTCTCATCCATCATTTTTCTTATTTTTAAATTTTAATTTTGTCCACTATAAAATGTTTATAATTTGAAAAATAAAGATGTAGAAGATAAATAAAATTCACCAACAATTTTATATTTTCAAGATTTATAAATAGAGATAACTCTCAACAATATTTGAATTATTATTTTGATATGTATAAAACTCACTAACAACTTTATTTGAATCTTAAAAATAGTAAAACAATTCTACAAATATATACAATGATACTAATTTTAACTTTTAAACACTCTTATAAATATCTTGAATATTTAAAAATAATCAATTATATTAAAAAATACCGGTACCCGAATCCGATGCTCGATACTCGTGTTCGATGTCCGTCACATGTCTTCGATGCACGGTACCCGTATTTGATATCTGGTATTCATAAGCAATGCCCGACAACAATAATCATTGCCCGGTATCCGTACCTGATGCCCATCATCCTTATTCAATGCACGATATCCGTGTTTGATGTATGTCATCCGCGAGCAATGTTCAGTAACCGTACCCATTATCCGGTATATGTGTATGATGTCCAACCCGATTACCCTATATGATTATCATATCATGTTGCTAGTTTAATTGTTGTCCAATATAATAAAATTGCACTTTTAAAACTCGTTTTACAATTTATTAAGGTCCGAATAAAGTCGTTAGTGATTTTTATAGATCTTGAAAAAATAATTTAAACACAGTCAAGAGTGGTCTCTATTTATATATCTCGAAAAAATATAGTTATTGGTAATTTTTATTGATTTTTTTATTTTAAGTTATAGATGTTTTAAATTGGACAAAATCAAATTTAAAGAGAAGAAAGGAGAGGTAACCAAATGAACTAGTGAAATGAAGAAAAGAACAAGTGGATCTACTCAATTATTCTTACACGATTAGTACAAATATGAACTATTTGACAAAAATTGTTTGAAGTTGTTGATGGTTTTGTTGGCCAAAGAAAATGAAAGAAATGCATTGGATTAGTATGGATTAGTAAAAAAAATCGTATAAACTTCTTATATTTGAAGATTTTCGGTCCGGATCTTCTATCCCATTTTCGATGTCCGAATTAGTGTCCCACGCTCATAAATCACACATGAGTTAACTATGATGGAATAGAAGAAAGAAATTACTATGAACTCTAACTGAAATTGGTCTTTTTAAAACTACTTTTAGCTAAATAAAAAAATACTTGACAAACTATATAAATATTTATTTTAACAAGTTAACAAAAAAATTAAACCTTAAAATTGATAAACATATCTCCTAAGTGAATCAAATAAAGTGCAATTGGTTCGGTTCGCTGGCTAATGATTCATCAAAAGATAAATAATGCGAATGGAACAAAAATAGATGTAGATTTTGGGAATTATGATGGAAATCCTTGTTGAAGTTGATTCAAACAACGTGAAGAAGAACGGAAAGAAGAAGGTGAGGGGGAAGTTAAGTGTTGGCAGCGAGTAAAATAACATGGAGGAAAAAATTGAGTAAGAGTTTCTTCATCATAAGTAAATAGGGTTGGAATATAGTGTAGATGATAACTATTTTATCATAGTTAACTCATATGTGGTTAAATTATAATTAAAATGATACGTAAAAGTTTCATAATCATAAATAAATAGGGTTGAAAGATAGTTTAGATGATGGCTCTTTTATCATGGTTAACTCATTTGTAGTTAAATTATAATTAGAATGATACGTGTCATGTTTTCGAGTAAGAGTTTTCTAATTATAAGTTAATAGGGTTGAGAGATAGTTTAGATAATGACTCTTTTATCATCATAAATTCATGTATATTTAAATTATAATTAGAATGATATGTAAAATTTACTTAATCATAATTAAATAGGGTTGTAAGATAGTTTAGATGGTGATTCTTTTATTATAGTTAATTCATGTGTAGTTAAATCATAATTAGAATGATACGTGTTATTTTTGGAGAATTAAACACTAATTGAGATATGAAGAGTAGGATAGAAGATCCGGACTGAAATATTTTAACCTTGTATTTTTATATCTTAAACTATTATCCTCCGTAGTCTCAGCTTATTTTACTCTTGAGTTGAACAATATTGTTAGGTCAAAACATTTGCGATTGGTCTTAGATCTGCACTTTGTCAGCTAAATGAATTAGCAAAAGAATTTAAGCATGTACTTCCATTCTGGCAAATTCAACGCTTTATTACAATTTGTAATGTAGCAAAGTTGAAGTTGTTATGAATTTAATTGAGATGGTGTAAAATTTTGGAGTAACTTTAAGGTAATTAATATAAGTTGTACTTGTCACGGATTAATTATAAATTAATACTGACGTCGTCACAACATATTTAACTTGTAATAAGAATAATATTTAAAATAAAAATAAATTAAATAAACGAAAAGTCATAGTACAATACTTAAGGTTAAATACATCGAAATATTTGAGAGATAATGCATAGTCAATGTATAATAATCACGGGTATAACAATCATGCTTATTGTTTGAGAGTATATTTATCGAGTAATTGCTCTACTCGCTTCTCAGCAAGAGGAACTCTTCAATACAAGAAGGAACGGGTATTCCTGCATACATGCACGAAATAAATATTAGAACAGTTTATATGAGTTTAATTGTACTTTTTTATAATAGTACAAACATCTTTGAAATTGTAAAAAAAATATGTCTACAGAAGTAAACAACTTCTTGAACGTCTTCCTTCATGATTTGGTCAATTTCCAACATCACAATCAATCCTTGTCACTTTCAAAATTTAGCTTTACGTTTTATTATATCCAAAACTTCGGATGAACGAAGCCATGTATAATTTCAAGTATACATGTTATTTCTCAACACCCACATTCTCCTTCTTTCCTACGTACATCATCTTCTTCTTCGTCTTTACACATTGTCAATTTATTTTCCACCACCATTTCCGCCACCCTCAACCACCATCCTTAATATTAGCATAAAATAGCTCCGATGGAGCTATTTTAACAGCTCCAATCGGAGCTGCAATGACGATTCCGACCTGGAGCTGTACAACATCTCCGATAGAGCTATTTTAATAGCTCCAATCGGGTTTTTTTAACAGCTCCGATGGAGTTGTAAAACATCTCCGATGGAGCTGTTAGCAACTCTAGATCTGGAGCTTCAAAAGCTCCGACGGAGCTGTTTTAAAACAGCTCCCATCAGAGCTATTTCAAGCTCCGTTGGAGCATTATATATTTGATCGGACTTGTAAAATTGCTCCGTTCGGGGTTTTTTATTTGTTTTTAAAGAAGATGAAAGGGAGGAAGGAGGTGGAAATGGTGATTAGAGATGGTGGTGTGATGGAGAACATGGTGGTTGGATGTGGTGGGGAAGAAGGTGAAAGAAGAGTGGTTGAAATGTTAATAAGTAACTTATTTAGGATAAGTTTATAATAAGTAAAATAATTACAATTGTTGAATTTGCAATAAGTAAAAACAATTGTTGAATTATAAAAAGTACTGTTCCAAAATTTTCCTCCATTTTGTAGCAGCTAGCCTAGCTGTTCATCCCAAATTCCCAATCAATCCAATCAAATCAACTCAAACTATAATCATACACCCAATTTGCAGCCACTTGATAAAATCGAGAAACTCAAATCATAAAGACAAATCATACACTAATGAACAAGTGCAGATGAAATGAAAGTGCATAAAAAAATTAAAGTGCAGACGAAAAACACCTTCATCGAACAAATGACTTCAGGCGGTCGATTGGTCCCAAATTGAGTCGATCGAGGGGCATCTGGAGGGGGAGGCGGTGGCGGTGAGGGAGGGGAGGCTGTGGCCGTCGCGGCCGATTGGTCCAAAATGGAGTCGATGATGGCGGTGAGGGATGGCGG
>JAYMSP010002887.1:0-22030 GCA_036897095.1 Plantago elongata
TAGTTTATCTAAGCAATGGTAGAATATACCCTAAGAGATTTTACTATAGCGAATAAATACTTGCACTAGTTATGACATAGAAAAAATATATATATATATGCCTTTACTTTACACGGTTTTACGGGAGATTTTTTATATAACTTATTTATAAGATACAACCGAGGGTACTATTAGACACCTTCCTAGCATCCTATAATATTATTTATAGGACACACCTAAGATAGGTTACCCATATTTTAATTTAGAGCATGATGCATAAGAAGGTACTATAGCTCTATATTTGTAACTATGTAATTTATTAAAAAGATAGTAAGAACCCATTTAATAAGTCTATAAGGCTTAACCTTAGTGAATAGACTTTATAGGAAGTTTCCCTACTATATGCAACAAGATTTTCTATTAAGGAAAGATGCCATTATATGCAGAGTCTATATAATATTATGCATATAAATATGATAAGCAAAGATTTTCCTACTATTAATAAAGAATTATGCAATCCCTTTTAGTAAGCTATGAATATAGTATCTTCCCATAGCGAGTACTTAAGTAATTTAATGATGACGTAGAGATCCAACCTATTTACCTAGAACTTAATAAAGTACAAAAGGATAAGAGTCTCCTCCTAAATACTATAGGAGGGCATTAACACTACCATTTGTATATATATCTTAAAGGAATAACTGGGGCATAAAATCTTCTAGTATTCTAAGGAAATAAAGGTAAGCTCTCTTATATTTGAGAAAAACCTACTTACTTTATCTATTAATTTAGGCTTATTTCTTTCTAACTAAGGGTATAAGTTACTTCTCTCGTGTTTCTATAATTATAAGTAAACTCTATAAATAATATAGATTATAAAGGGAAATGCTACTATCTCTATAAAGTACTCGCAAGTAGTAATGCATATTAAGAGAAAGCACTCTATCCGCTTAAACTATTTCTAAATTTATAAATAAGGGCAACTAACATGAGTTTCTCTTTAGTGAAGTAAGAATACCTACACCGTTATAAGGTCTATAATAAGCAAGGTAATAACGTAATTAAAATCTCTTTATAAACTATACATACTTAGAGAAAGAGAGCTTTTATGTTACACCTAACCTTTATGATATTATATACTCTATCTAGAGAGTAGACTATCTTAGCTTACACTAATAAGGAGTTCTTCCTAACAGACCTTCTTATATTTAATATATATAGTAAACTTTTTTTAAGTAATAAAATAAAAGAACGGGGAGTTACTTATCATAGGCTATAAATCTTCATCTGTAAGTTTAAGCTATCTCTTTTATTAAATTTTATTTTATAAACTAAATTGGTTATTAATAGAAAATCACATGATAGATAGTTTACTTATTTTATTTTACTTGTACATAAGCTAAGGAGTAGTACCTCTGAAGTCTCTAAGTATTGCTGTCAAATAGTTTTGTATGCATTATTATATACATCTTCTTTATAAGTTCTTAAGTGTAATTATATAACTATGAAGGTATTTTATCTCCCCTAAGCTTTTGTAAAATATACTTTGATTCATAAAGGAGTTATAGGGCATGCATCTCTAGTGAGTAAATACTGTTGTGAAGGGAGAGTACACTATCTATTATATTTAGAGAGTCCTTATAGAATAGAGGGAAATAGGTGTGCCTTCCTTTACATACTAGGCATCTATACTTAAAGAGAGTTTGCCCTAATAGTAACTAAGATACCTTCTTGCTCTAATATATAATATAAGTCTTGTTGAATACTTGTAGTAACAAATATCCCTCCCTTTTATAAACAAAATAAATATGGACTCAGTAAATCTAAGAGTTCTCCCTTAAAGCTCTATAGTATTAATACCTTTCTTTTCTATTCTATAAATAGAACACCTAGTTATAAGAGAGAAGGTTCATGAGTCTTTATTATAAGATATAAATAGTAAGAATCCTCTTTTTCTCTAACAAGTATAAATATGGCAGGTAACTCCTAAAGGAATATCTTTATAATAACGTATAAAATTTAGTATGTTCTTGTATAAGTAAGGTAATAGGGTATCCTATATATTCTTAAATCTTTAATAAAAGTATAAGCTCTTCTCACTATATAAAGGAAGTAATCCCTTGCATCTTTTTACAAATATAAATTATGTATTTATTTATAAAATAACTAAGAAACAATTATTTCTTTATTTATGCGCTTAGTAAGGAAAATTATTTTAACTTAAGAAGCAAGTTAGGCGCAGTAAGAAATAGTAATAAGAAAAGGTGCTTGAGTAGCTCTTGTTTAAGAAAGTATAAAATTATTCTCCCCTTATTTATTATATTAAGTACTAGTAAATATTTTAATAGAAAGGCATAAGTAAAGAGTCCTCTCCTTTAATACAATATTCAATATATGGGGTTACTTGCGCTCTTTGAAAAGTACTCTAGTTATTAATTCAAGTATAGAATCCTTCTCTTAAACTAAACGTCTTACTTATAGATACTCTTTCTAAAGTATAAGGTGTTACACAAAAGTATAGCTTTCTTCTTTATAAAAAGTAATGGTATATAGCTCTATTTTTTCTTATATCTCGCATCTTCTTCTACCACTAAGATATAATAAAGGAGTACATATATATATATAGAATTATCTAGCGTATCTTATAAAGTTAAGCGCAAAATATAGGGCAAAGTGACAGGTATCTCTTATCAATTAAATATAAAGGGTCTTTCTTACTTCTTGCCTAAATGATAGGGTACTATATTTTTAAACTAGCGGCATACTTAGGGTACTTTCTTGGGTAATGTAAGGGTATATTACTATAACTAAAAGAACTAGAAGAAAAGTTGCGCGTGTACTTTATTTCTCTTATTAACTTATTAAGATAGTATACTTAACTAATAACTAGGAAATAGCTCTTAATCAGCAGTATTTACTTAATAAGGGACACCTCTCCTATAAGTGCGTTTATTAAGGTTTTAGTTTATATAAGTATAAAGGAATGGTTGCTTCTAAAATAGATTTATAAATACATATTTGTATAATTATAAAGAAGGGAGAGGTAATAGCATGTCCTTTATGTCGCCAGTTATTCTAAGTAATAAGCGCCCTTACAAAAAAGAAATCGCATATAAGATGCTCTAAGTAAAACACTCTAATAGTAATAAATATAATTATGTCTTGATAAAGTATAATTTTATGAAGTACAAAATGTAATCTTGGGCACTCCCAATACAAAAAGTATAAACTTTTCTTACCAACTACTCTAGTACTCTAGTGAAATTACTCTTTACTAATGATGAAGGCTAGGATTTCTTACTCAAGGCACTCTTTTTATAAAGAGGTAGTTTCCCTTACCCATCTGAGTCTTTGCCCAAGGCATCCGAATACTTAAAAAAATATATAAAAGAAGATAGCTCCCTAAGTAGTTCACATTTTATAGGTAAGTGATTTATCTATAAAAATTATGTAAATCTAGAGACTTGAAGAGAGTATGTACCCCTCATTTCTAGGATATGTTAGGCCTTTGGGTGCTATCTCTTTTATATTTATTACTAGGTTATTGTAACTTTTATATACGTATAATCCTAATAGAAGTCTCCTGATAAATTAAATATTCTATACCTCCTTTCTTAATATACTACTAAAGAGTACACTATTATAGTTTAAGGATAACTAAGTACCCCTTTTGTTCTTACATAGAAGTGTTAGCTATTAAATGCTACGCGTCTCCTCTTGTTTACCAATTTAAAGTAATCCTATAGCTTTTGGGTATATATTTCCTTTAATATTTAAGTAATTTAATAGTCATAGGCGTAACTCTATAAATAGGGTCCCTTATATCTCTTTATCTTATCTTTTTGAAGAATAGCTTATAAGTAGTTTATATAACAAGGAAAAGCCTGTACCTTACCTTAAGTATACTTATTAAGGACCAGGAAGAGACACCTCTCTTTGTTTAAGAAGACACATCCTTGAGTATTCCCTTTCACATTATACTCTCAAGCATAATGAATAGCATTCTGAGGAGTTTACGTCCTTTGCCCTAACAAATAATTAGACTTTAAAAAGTATGCCCTCCTATAGGACTATAGTATACACTAGGGCACACCCCTTGTATTAAGGTACAGAAAGCACTTGTTTAAGGCTTAACTATTTAAAAAAACTAAGTTATAAGGAGAGGGGTACCTTTTCACAAATACTTTACTATAAGTACTTAAGTAACTCATTACAATTATTTGCACTAGTAGAAAAGAGCTCTTCTTTACCTAAGCTATACATAATTTGCAGATACAAATCTTTAGCCATAGATTCTCCCGTATAATTATTTAAAATACGTAGTTAAGAGATATCTTACTTTAATAAGAATATAGATTAGTAAGGGTACTGATATTATTTTTCCTATAGAAGTCTTTTAAAAAGTTTTATAGTATTTATAAATAATTTATTCTAGAGTACTCGCGTATTTAAAAAATAAGGGTATTTAAATAACTATATATTTCATTTCTAAAGAGAGGTGGACTCCTTAATAAGAGCTTATAATATTATATCTTAGAAGAGCAAGGAATAGCCTAAGTAGTACCTATAGAGGAGACTCACTTGCAAATGTTATAGTCATACCTTAGTTACTTGCCCATAATAAGTACTTGAAGTTATTAAGCATAGTTTACCCTTATAAACTGGGGCTAAGGAGTATACATGCACCCTTTTCTCCCTGTATACCTTTATTATGTTTCAATTTACCAGAGCTCTATAAAGTATTAAATATTTTTAATAAGTATGTATTCCTTTTAAGTCTTTACATAATATGTTAGGTTATTTACGGGTTACACTCTTGCTTAAGCGCAATTAATTAAGGATATTCAAAGTACTCTATTTCAAGTACTAACATTTATTACTTAAGAGAAGAAAGCTTACTTATAAAGCTTATAAAATGAAAGGTACAATACCTTTTTCCCTCATATGTTGTTATATTAAATTAAGAGGAAGGACAAAGAAAACTTACTCTATCACTCTTAGTTATATTAAATAAATTAAGCCTAAATCTTAGTTAGGGTATTAAGTATTTTCCTATCTAATAGCATAAAAGAATTGCTATAGAGCTCCCATAAAATATTTTAAAATCTTTTGCTTAAGTAAATATCTAATCTTGGTTACATTAAGTAGGGAATACACTCTTTCAGTTTTTCAGTACCAAGAAATAAAGGATAAGTCTCTACTAGCTTTATATTTAAGGGAACTCTTCTTCTCTAATTTATCTGTATAATTTAAATAAAAAATAGTTAAGTACTCCGTAAAGAAGAGGGAATTTTTATTATATTCCCCTAGTAAAAATTAAGCCTCAAGTATTTGAGAAAGAGGCGTCTCTTTAACTATTTTACTATGTGTAAATATATGTAGTAATATAATGAGACTAATATCTTCTTAAGTCTTAGCTAGCGATACATTAAATTATTATACAAAGAGAGGAGGCTTAATACTAGGTTATTTTTAGGGTAAGTAATCCTTATTCACTCAAATATAATAGTAACTCTAAAGAGCAGAAATTTTATCCATTATAAGAGGAGTGTGCTATTTATAAAAACTGGGGCATCTCTTTTCTTAAGTAATATTAAGCATAACTCTATATTTGTTACTTAAAGTACTAGAGAAATACTCTGTTAAAAACTCTCTTAATAATTAGGAATTTTTATATGGTAAGGAACCTCCTTGTACCTTTTATTTTAACATAATATTAGGGGAAGGCTATATTTATCCCCCCGAGTATTCATATTTAATAACTAAGATAGGCGCCCTATTTGCTAGTGATATAGAGAGTATATAGAGCTTTTAATAGAAATAGATTATTATATATAAAGAGCTCCTTATAGAATTACTAACTTTACTAGGGTAAACTTTACACACCTTTCATTATATATTATCTAGAGCTAAAATAAGATATTATTTCTTTAATTTCAAGTTTTTCTAAGTTTATAAGTAAAGTCTTGCTCAATTAAATATAATAATAGAGAGTTTGCTTGTTTCTATATTATTTTAAGTGTGCCATAGAGTACTCCTCTTTCATTATAGTACCTTCTTATTAATAACTATAATCTTAAAAGGCTAGTAATTTATACCTAGTTCTTTATTCAAGAGAAAGTTTTAGTATAATTTTTTATAAAGAGGTAATCTTGGCCTAATTTAACTAGTATAAGGGTGTATAGGATGCCCTTTCTTTACAATGTATTAATAAATATTTAGTTCTGTAACATGTCTAGTATAAGCGTACATTAATCGATTTTATACTTCATTTAACTATATACAAGGTAACTCTCTAAAAAAAAGCGTCTTTTAAATTAAGTAATAACTCCTAAATTACGCTATTATATAAAATAGCAAGAGTACTAATCACTTAAGTCTATATTTAATAGATATACAAAGGTAGATACATTTCCCTTCTTATATGAGAGAGCATTTACTGAGTACACTTCATTATTAGCTATAGGTTAAAAAAGGGCTTTATCTTACCCAAAGAATTTAATAACTAAATTCTTTTAGAAGAAAGGTAGAGACATAGCAGACTTACTTTATACTAGAGACTCTACTAGAAAAGGCATATTTTACACGTTCCTATTATATGAGTGCTTTAGGAGTACTAGAAGTATCCTGCTTTGGTACATAATTAAGCAGCTCTTTATATAAGACTAAGAGAAGAGTGCTTACTACATATTTAATACTAGATTACTAGAGCGAGTTCTTTCTTACCTCTGAACTTTATATAAATAATAGACGCATAACTAGAAATACTAAAACTAAGACTTGATTAAGAGAAGTATCTTAATTTAATTAATATTTATTTAAATAAGAAGGAATACTTAATTAAGACATACCTATGATAATAATACTCCGTGTGTTTTTTAATCTTTATGTCTATTTATAAGGTTAAATAATAGATTATGCTTATAAAACAAGGGTATAAAAATAAGACGCAGCTTCTTCTTTAATAGAAAACCAATTAAGTACTTTTACGTAAGGCATTTTTATAGAGTACGCTTGGGAAAGGGCTTAGTGTTTTCTTTATATAATTATATCTCTTGATGAAGCAAAGCAACTTATCTATGTATGAAGGTATACTAGCTATTTACATAGCCAGGAATGCACCAATTATTTTATCCTACGCTTAAGGAAGAGAGAGTACTTCTTTACTATAAAATTTATTTAATATTTATACTATACATATTACATAATATAAGTAAGGCTCTATAATTATTATAATAGTATTTTATTTAAAGGCATAAGAAAATACTATGGCATCATACTTTTAAACAAATACCTTGTTCTATAAGTTCTTTAAGGAAATAATTTAATGCACTAGTAAATGTGTATTGTCTTTTTGTGCAAGTGACCTTCTCTAGCTTATAAATATAAAAGAGCACTCTCTTAGTATAAATAAAAAACTATGACATCATTTATTAATAAAGAATTTAGTTATATAATCTTACGTAACCCACTTATTAATTAGTAAAAGGAATCCTATACCTTTTATAGAGTATTACATTATAAATTTTAATTTATAAACAAGAGATTACTAAAGTACCTCGCTTATGAGAGAGGTGTTATCTAGTGCAGTCTTTATTACGAGCCATCTGTCGTATGGATATTCTTACACTAGTACAAAACAACCCTTAGTAGCAGGGGCAAAGTCACTAGTCTCTAATAATATAAAACCTTCCCTGATCCCGCCTACAAGCACGAGAAACGATTAAAATGATGCCGCAAGAGTGGCTAAATATCGCGCGTTATGAAGCCCATACGTGTAAAGGGCGTCTTTTCTAAACATTTCCAGAAAGCAAGCAGCTCGAAGAAAAGATTTGGCTATCTAAAAATAGGGAGGCTTTCGATTACGAAGACTCCAGGATTTCTAGGGCATTTGTCGAATAGAAGGCCTCATAGCTTGCGGTAGTGTACTTTCGGCTTACTTTTCGGGTACTGGGCAGACTTAATATTGACTCTCCTCTGCTGGGTCATGGAGGAACTGCAGCCTAGGAAGCGCCTAGAATCACAAGCTTACGGACTTCCTATAGAATACTCTCTACAGGAGTATTGTTAATCAGCGAGTGTACGCTAGAAGCTTTCTTATTCGTTTCTTTCTTAAAGGGATTCCTTGACACCCACCCAGTAGTATACCAATCTTCTAGAAGAAGGTACATCACATTAACGCATTAACAAGACTCGTGCAAGAAGTTCTTGTGAATTCCGTATTATATAACTCGTAAAGTCCGCACGCGGAAGACTGTAGGTTCAAACCCTTCTATACCGCTTAGCAATTCCTGATATATCCAGCAAGATATCTCGCATGTATGTTACAAGAGGCATATAAGCAACGGAGAGTCTCGAGAACAGGAGGGCGGGTAGTTGTAGCAACTTCGTAGAGGTGTACTAGCAAGATACGGGCTGTCACCTTATGTCCTTCTAATTCTACTTTATACTCCGGAGAGCTCAGTAACTTTCTAGGGATAAAGCCAACAAGTATCTTGGACAAGCTGCGGTTGTTGTAAGCATACAGATTGAAGTGAAACTACTAAGATCCTTGCCTTACTTTCGTCTCTTTGCATCTAATCTCGATTTTAGGAGGAGGCGGCTATTTCTCTTACCTGCTCTAAATTGAGCACGATCCTTCGGTTTCTTATTAAAGAAGATACTAAAGGAATTCTTAAGGAAAGCTTTGGCATGACATGACTGTCTACGAAGTCTTTCATTACTTCTTCTTAGCTAGCATCCTCCTATCTCTACTCTTTTACAAAAAGAAGCAATCCCATGACTTTGGTACAGCACTCACCTTTTGGTTTATTCTTCTTGCATTCCTTGGGCTGGTCTTCTCCTATATTTCGGCAAACCTTTCTAACTCTCACGTAGCATCCGCTCCCTTCTTCTATCAAGTTTCAGGGACATGGTCTAATCACGAAGGCAGCTTGTTACTCTGGTCTTCAATCCTTGCTTTCTATAGCTTTCTCTTGTGGAAACGCCCTAAGCACAAATCAGCGTCTTGTCATGTTGTCTTCGTCCTTAACTTCTCCAAGAAAAGTCTTCGACCCGCCCTTCCACCTATTGTGAACTACGTCTATCATAACTTACTGATAACTTACAGAATCATCCCTATCTTCTTTGCTATATTCTTGGTCGCAAGCTCAGACCCTTTTCTCAGAAGCTTTTCCCTTTGTACTGAACCGCTTGCAGAATTCAATCCCGTGCTCCAAGATCCTGTCTTAGCAATTCACCCTCCTTTCATCTATGCCGGAGTTTTAGCAAGTGCTATGGTCTTTGTACTATCTATCTCGAGAATGCGCAATACCATGTTGTCATATTACATGAAAACGCTGCTATATGCTACAGCTCCGTTTTCCTTCAATTCTAGTATATACAGCGAAAGTCGAGAAGTCCTACGGGTTTGGTTGCTAGCATCTTGGGTCTTTTTAACAGCAGGCATTGCGCTCGGAAGTTGGTGGGCATATCACGAATTAGGCTGGGGTGGTTGGTGGTTTTGGGACCCTGTTGAAAATGCTTCCTTTCTTCCTTGGGTCTTAGTTACAGCAGCTATTCATTCTGTAAATCTACCAAAGCTAGAGCCTTGGACTTTACCTCTAAGCATATCAGCCTTCCTTTCGGTCGTCTTGGGTACCTTCGCTGTAAGATCAGGGTTGCTCTCTTCTGTTCATAGCTTTGCTAGTGCTGATAGTCGCGGGTTCTTTTTAGGTTGGTTCTTCCTTTTTCTAGCGAGCCTTTCTTTAGCCCTTCTACTAGAGGTAAAAAGAAAGGGAGCGCTTCAGTAAGCTGTCGAAGCTAGGTCTCTTCTTTTTTTCTCTTGACTCACACTGGTCAAGCGCTCAGCTTCAAGCATTCAGCTACAAAAAGGTGCGCGCCGAGTTTTGTACAGCTTTCGTTGATTTATAAGGGGCAAGTAACTGGCTAAAGAAGTAATTAGTTTGATTCACACAGTTAACAGAGTTTGGTACGAATCTCTAATCGCAGTTTCCATCTATGTATTTCCCCTCCTTGGGTTACCGGGTGCGTTCTTTTCACTCCCAACTATTCTAATTACCTTCGGCCTATTTTTTTCATAAAGGCGGAGCATTCTCTTCTTAATTATTCTATCTTATTATTATTAATTCTATGGCGTGCTTAATTATGCGTCTCTATTTTATAAAATGCTCTACTAAGTAATGTAAGTACATATTTTAGGGATTCCAGCTATGTAGAGCTCAAGCGAGTCGCTAGTTAAAGAAGGCATCAATTTGATCCGTGCAGATTCTGCCTCAGTGTGCAAAATATTTTAGGAGAATTACAAGTACGGTTGCTTTGGATAGCTTTCAGTTTGACAGTCACGTGGATGATCACTTACTACTTTACAGAAGAGGTAGTCTTCTTACTAGCAAAACCACTAAAATCTATGAAGGCTCGATTTCTTTCCACGCAGTTAACAGAGCTTTTGCACACGAATCTAGTAGTAGCTCTCATCACAGCCCTCACTGCAATACTTCCCTTTTTGGGTCATCAAATATGGTCTTTTTTCATTCCAAGCTGTTACCAACAACAGCGGCAAACACTGAACCGAGCACTCCTTGCAAGCTTCTCTTCTGCCTTACTTTTCCTCTATTTTGCTCTACAATGGATGATGCCTCAACTTTGGCAGTGGCTTGCAGGGTTGTCAGAAAGCACAAGCATCGACCTAAAGCTAGAACCTAAGATCTATGACTACGTATTATTTACGACCCGCTTTCTATTTATTGTATCCTTGGCTTCGCAGCTACCTCTTGTCTTACTTAACCTTTCGGCTGAAAGAGTCATAAGGAATCGCCGCTTCTGTCTCTTGTTCATCCTCCTTGCATCAGCTCTGGCAACAACGCCGGATTTCCAAACCCTAGTCTTCGTGATTCTTTATGTTGTAATGGAGCTGTCTATCTTCAGCAGACTGCTTCTCGAGATTAAGTCATAAGATGACCTCTCATAAGAAAAGAACAAAGGCAGGGGGAATCTTTCCTCCAGTTTCCTTCAAGTAGGAAGCGAAACGATGCCATAAAGTCTGAGAGGACTCCCGCAGATGTGAGTTGACAAGGCGCAAGCCCTAAGGCTCGTATCTAAGCAACGGTGCGCTAGAAATCGAAAGCACCAGGAAGCCGCGCCGCAATGTAGTGTTGATTCGCTAACCTTTGGGAGCCTGGCGCCAGTCCCAAGAGCAAGTCTAACCAGACAGGAGGCGAAAGTATCGATTTTATATGGTAACTTGTCGTCGAAGGGGCATAATTCGCGGGTACATACAATCTTACGCATATGAAAGACAAATTTATACGCCTTTCGCTGGGCTATCAAAGACCTCCGTCCAGCCAAGCATGACAAGGTGCCGTGTATTAGAAGCTCCTAAAGAGATACGTACTCTTATATTTAAAATTTTTACATTAAAGAGGGAGGAAAAAATTCCCTATTATAGGTCTAAGCACCGATTAACCATTTATTAATTATAAGGTAGATTGTTAGACTGGGAACTACTCTTCGACACCATTTGCTATATCAAGTGCAAAGTATTATTAACCTAAAAGTTAAGAGGAATGAAAGCTTACTATTGTAAGAAAAAAGCTTCATGGTTGTATAGTACTCTTATCTATAGAAAGTTTATATAGATAGAAACAAGTACCCTAGCATAAGTAATTACTAATTCTTTATTAATTTTTTAATAGCGCTTATATTCCTGTTAACTTCTCCAAGTCTTAAGTATTAAATATTCTAAAAGATAATAGCCTTTTTAGTATGACTAAGTCATGAATATTTCTTAAAAACTCTTCCCGATAGAATATTTCATACACAAATATATCTTCTTTAGACTGACCTTTACTTTACGTAAGAATTGCTTGAGTTTACTTTATCAGTTAAATATAATAGGGGTTCCTCCATAAATACACGCGTAAATTGTGTAAGGCTTGAAGTACGCGTTATATAGTACTTATAGAGACATAACTACTAGATAAAAGATAATGCTCCTTTTGATAGGTTAGTATACCCTTTCTTTATATAACTATATATTAGAGACTAATTGCATTAATATACTTTGGAAATAAGATAGATTTTTATACTTTTGCCCTATACACTTTAGTAAATATTCTTTCTCTTAGCGTACTATAAAACCTTTTTATTAAATGTCATAATTAAAATAGACTAATACGTGTTTAGAAGGGACTCATACTCTTCACTACAAAGTTAAAATATTTAAGACTTAAACATGTTATTAAACAAGAAGTTGTTGTTACAAATGCATATATTTCTAGTATAATTAAGTATTAATATAGATACCCATATAAACAATATTATTGACCAAGGATTTCTATCTTACTCCCGACGTATACTTTTTTCTATAAAGTTCATAAAAATTTTTTTTTCTTAAGTAATAGAAAAAATTACTTCTAGAGTTCATACAGAGGGTATTTCCTTTCTTCCCTTAGCTTTATACTTGAGTAAAGTAAGGTAGCTTTTAAGTCTTAACTATTAGAAGTATAATTGTTTAAAATATCACCAATAAATTGTACACTATTAAGTACAAGACCAGAGTCTCCTCCACTTTTAGTAATATAAGAAGCATATGTATATTTATCCATTAAAGGAGCACTTAACTAGTAACCCTCTCATTTAGAGTAGTAAAGTAAGTTAATATCTAGTTACTTTAGTAAATCTAGTACTTCTAGTGTACCTTCCTAAAGAGGCTTAAGTTTTATAGTAAGGTGTAAGAATACTCGCATATTTAAGCCTTTTCCTTTAAATAATTAGAGATATGTTATGACGTAATTAAGATATAAACATTTCTCAAATAGAGAAACACGATGCTACTTTATAATAGACCACTAGAGATATTACTTAAGAAATAATAACTTAATATAAAGACTTCTTTTTCTAAAATTTTTGCTATATAATTGTTATACTATATTATAAATTGACCTGTACTTTTTTATAGTATAAACTAAAATTTAACAAGGGTACACAAAGAAAATACTTTCCTTTTCTCGTAGTTAGATAATATTTATTTTTTTCCTTAATATTTATAAGTGTGTAATTAATAAGCTACTTTAATTATTATAGTAGTATAAGAAGCTAGCTCTCTCTAGTATAAGCTTAACCATTATACCCTTAGAGCTAATAAGTAATTATATACTCATCTATTAGTGCAAGAGGGAAGGTTACATAGAACTCTTACTAGTGTTATACCTTTCATAAGACACTTAAGATCTAGAGTAAGTCTTAGTAATACTAACCTGGTGAAGTCTCCTTATTCTAAATCTTTTGCTAGTAAGAGGTACATTATAGCATAACTCAAGTTTAGCTCTTTATATACTTGATAAGTCTTTAGAGTTAGAGAATGCTTAAGTACTTAGTAAGCTCAATTTCGTTTTTAAATACTATAAGTATAAGTAATGGTGTGTCATAACCAAGTTTTTCTTAATAAATCTTTCTCTTTCTAAAAGGCGCGGGTATAACTTTCCAAGTGCATACTTAAGATACTATTGACAAGGTAACCCTAAGCATACAAATATAAGCATGACTCTATTATTCTTTACTAATAAGTTCACTTTTAAGGAAGGCTTCTACTAGCTTCTATTAAGGGTACATATACTACATATAGGTACTCGTTTTAGTAAATAGGAACATAGCATGAATTCTCTTTGTCTAAACTATTTACTTGAGAAGTACTCTTCCCTAGGGCATTCTATTTTACGTAATATCTTATTTCAGTATAAAATGTGTTACCTATAAGAGCTTGATTATTTATTATATTAATAGGAAATTATCTAATGATGCATAACTTAGGTATAAAAATTTTTTTAATTTGAGAGTATCAAGAGAGGAATCACCCCAGCAGTAGCATTATACCCAAGTTATAAATTTTTATAGGGCAAGGTATAAAACTAATAAGATACTTAATAGTATTAAGTTATACTGTTTAACTAATAAATAGTGAGTTATAGGTACGCTACCCTTTCTTAAGAGTAATATAAAAGGGACTGTATATACTAGCTCTTCTATAAGAACGTGCGGCAGGGCTCGTGCTTCTCTTTCTACAAGTTAAAGGTGTACTCTATAAGTCTTCATAGATTATGATTAAATATAGACAAAGTAGTATATAATATGATAAATTTTAAGTAAAAGTATAATACTATAAGGGCTTCTTTTAATAAGAATAATACCTCTTGTGTAATGAAGCAAAGTAACCTTATCATAATAACTTAAGTCTAAGCTTTTATATAGGTGTAAAATACTAGCTCTCTATTAAAAAACTTCTCTAGTTGGCTAAATATTTTTCGTGACCCTAGATATGAAAATACAAAAATAACTCCACTCAATAAAGGAAGATTGGAAATACCGCCCTTTAACATAAAATTAGTTAAGTTAGTTATATAATTATATTTTTCATAAAATTCTACGTCATGTCAAATTTATACTTATTAAAGGGGAGAAGTCTCGTAAGCGTACCCATCTATTTTTATAAAGCACTTTATGGGTCTTATTACTTTTAGGTACTGGGTACTTGGCTCTTTACTAAAGAATGCCTGCATTCTTTTGTCTTCAAGCCTTTACTAGAATAAATTGCTTGATATGTTGACATTTAATATATGTAATAATAACTAATACTTCATAAATAAATGCGATGATTAAATTAAGACATAGACTTTATTTGTCGTGTAATACAACTTTGGTTCACACAATAAACAAAAACAAGGAGCCTTTTTCTTTCTCACGGAATCAGTTATTTACTATATCTTCTTTCTTCTCAATGCTGTAAAAGCTAATAAAAAGCGTCGGAGAATTACTTCCTTGCTGGCGATTCCAATTGCACACGAATATTTTTCGAATAAAAAATACCTTGGATTACTATCTCTCTCCTAATTTTTACTTGTGATATGATTGTAAGAATACTTTCTATTAAAAAGTGAAATCCACTATAATTTACTATATAATTCTTAATTCTGGCTCTATTATTTTCTATAAAGGGGCATTTCTCCCTTTCTGTTTCTCTTGTTTCTTTTGGTTTACTATTACTTCTACTATTTTCTAATACTTCTTTTATTTTATAATTCAAGCGGATTATAGGCAAGTGTCTCTTACTTACTACAACTGCCGTTGTATATAATATTAGTTTGACTTTTTCCAGTGAAAAGTTAAAGAAGCGGTAGGCTTATTTCGAATTATTCTCGATTAATGTCTACTAAAATCCTGTTTCTACGTCTTGTATATATTCTCTTGTCACTACTAGAGTTAATTGTACAAATAAATAGGCATGGTCAGAAGCAATGAATGGATATTGAATTTTTCCACCAAGTTGAGTATTACTTTATCTTCGCTTTTGTGTAGTTTATTTATAACAACGAGCAATAATAGTTTATACTTACTTTGAAATGAAATTTGAATTGCGGGTTCCTTTTTCTATTTACCACGCGTGTAGTACATGTAGAATATGCACCCATTTTCCTGCCTATAACTCTCTTTATTATAGTCTAAGAATAAAGAAAAATATTATATAACAAAAGATGCTTCTTGGCCTTAAAATAGTCTACAAAAACAATTTCAGGCATAGATTATTCATTCTCCTTTTGTATGTTTGTACTTTGTTTGTGGCTGATGGACATCTCAAGGTTAGTGGATAACATATTCCTCGAGTAAATTAGTAAAAAGAGGGCAGGCTTATTGCTCTAATTCATATTCATATATAAGTAATAATAGTAGTAAAGGATTGAATATAGACTTTTCTCTTAGAAATTATGGTAAAGACGGTAGGTAGAATGGTAGATTTATGATAACACAGTATAACAACAATAGACTTCTGCACTTATCCTTATTCCAATATCTATTTTATTAGGGCTACTAAATAAAAAGTTATTTGCCGAAACCTTCTAGACTTATTATGACCAATCGATAAAAAAATTAAGGTGCGAACTCAACTCTCCTTCCGGTCCTACTTTATTTGTTGTGTTGTAACGTTGTTTATTTCTCATTTTTTCTTAGAAATTGGAGTACAATGCTATTATTTCTTGCACCTAAACACTCTTTGTTTTATTTATATATTTCTTGTGTAGTAAATTGGAAATTTAGCTACCTAAAAAACTTAGAAATAAAAAGCAAAGGTAGATATTTCCTCTCAAGGATCCATATCAGGACGTAGTGATAAAGAGATAAGATATACCAGGTTCCTGGGGTGGGGTAAGCAAAAGGTAATAAGAAGATTCCTTCTAAATTGTATTCTCCACTTCTGAATATTGCTTATTTCCTATGTTTTGGGAATTACAGGTTTCCTCTATTTGCTCCGTTTTTACTAATAACTTAACTAGATGATTAAAAAGATCCCTAAAAAACATTGGCTGTTTACCTTTCATTTAATACACTGCAAATTTCTCTTTATTTTGCTTTGGATGATATTCTTTTTATCTATAGAAAATCTTTACTTTACTATTTTTTTACGCTATTTAAAAACAAGTATAAAATGATTCTCTTAGTTAGGTTAGTAGTTAATAAATACTAAGAGAAGTTGCATGGCGATTCCAAGTTTTAGTTAGAAAACATGTAAAGTTCCCACTTTACACTTGAAAGTATATTTTATAAATACTAGACTTTTTACTACAAATACAAACATAGAAGATACAATCAATCTAGAACAACGTATATGTCCAGATTCTTTTATTCAGAGGTTTTCGTTCTTTAATCCAAATCTACATAAAAAATGAAATCTTCATCAAAAGGCCAAGGAACAAAAGCAGAAAGTTGGGAAGTATTGTTGTTGAACATATGTATAGATACAGATTCTTCTTACTAAGATTAACAAATATGAAGTAAGATCCTAAGATTTCTCTCAAATTAATTCTTTACTATCTTATACTAAATTTTCTGTCTCTTATAGATTGGTATGCACTAAATGCATTTACTTTCATTTTATTTAGCCAGGATTCTACTCCTACAAGACTTTATTTTCAAAAAAAGCAACGATGTATGTATAAGTTCTAAAGCTTTCTTATTTCACTCATAACTCATAGGACGTATGCTTTATTATTATCCTCTGCTATCATATATATTTATTAAAGGTTTACGACAGTTATACCTTACAACTATTTTACTTATTATATAAGATATAAGTCTTGTACTATATATAAGGTAACTCCTCTGACCGAAGCTTTTGAAATGTAATTAGTTGTGATATTACTATGTATATTTTTACTTACAGTAGATAACTTACTCCTAAGAATTCTATCTCTATTAATATTAGTTTTAGAACTAGAAATATTTAAAAGCGATTCCCCAATGCATGGGAAGTATATATACTCTTACAGGGCTAATAAGAGATCCTCAGGAAGAAAGTTTACATGTAAGAATTAAGACTACTTTGTGCGGATGCTACCGACAAAATTACTACTATATCACTGCACTGTACGCTACTTGACCTAAACGAGACTAACCTTTAGAATACTACTTTAGATTAAATTAGATTTAAGGACTTCTCTCTTATCATTCTACTTGGGATAGCTCTTTGTGTGCTGGGATATACTTAATTATATTACTTATTAGCCCTGATTTTCCTATAGAAATTATTTTATATAC
The DNA here is from genome assembly GCA_036897095.1 of Plantago elongata. Classification (NCBI taxonomy): domain Eukaryota; kingdom Viridiplantae; phylum Streptophyta; class Magnoliopsida; order Lamiales; family Plantaginaceae; genus Plantago; species Plantago elongata. Next base: position 17,566 of record JAYMSP010002887.1, read on the forward strand.
TCTTTTGTTAGTTAGTGCCAAGTGAACTCAGAGTATAAAGATGATAATATTACCTTATAAAGGAAAGTTGAAGTACTAATTATAATATATATATAAGGCTTTCCTAAGCCATAACATTACGATAGAGAACTAAGCAGATTAACTCTTTAGAAGGAATACAGTAATATTATTTATTATATTTAATTCATTTCGACCCCTTGAGAAATAAAGGCACACCAGAATCTCCTTCTAGATGTTATTCATACCCTTTTCTATTTATAGAAAATTCTATGTATTAAAGAAGTATCTTAACACAACACGCAAAAAAAGTTCACAGCGGGATTATGCTCTTTTTTTTAGATAGAGCACAACATATATATATATTATATGAATCACTTTAGACAGTAGTATTATAATATATAATATGGATACAACATTATGAGTAACTTAAGGGAAGTTTGCTTAAGGATTTATACTTGTGATTTCTCTACCTATAATAAATACCTATAATAAAAATATATTCAAAAAAGCAACAAAGTACACTTACTTAATAATGTTTGCCATTTAGTTAATGCGTATACTAGAAAATAAAGTCGCGCAAAGGACACTTTTATAATATAAATATACGAACTACTATAAAAAGAAATACTTTTTTTACTTAGAGAGAAAATATACATTTTATAGACGTATGCTTGTTCCCTTCTAGCTAGGTTTATGAGCTTACTCTGTTTTATACTACTACATGCGTCTGTCTAAGATTTATATTTTTATACTTACGCTCTTCGCTTTAGTTTATACTCGCTAGTTGCCTTAGAATCGCTACGTGTGGTTTCTCTCCTTTAATTATACTCTATGCTTTCTAGGTGTTTTACTATGATTAAGGCATTTATTTAATCTCGTCCACTTGTTATATGTATAGACTAACAGTAGATAAGGGGAGCGAAGACATTTATGAATAATATTTACTTTGTGGGCTTTTACTTGCATTTTTAGAATGAATTCTATTATATTTATTTTATAAATATACACCTGAATACACATAGTAATGTAATAAGTGTGTAAGAAACTGTGGGTTATCTTTAAATTGCTATTATATTCTAACAAAAAGCACTACATAAGTTACTACTCCCTTCTACGAGTTATATTAAATAGGCTACTTACGTAAAAGAAATGTACTTCGTATTTTATTTCATTCTTGAATAACTCTTAAAATAGATAAATCCTATTTATAGTGCGAAATAAAATGTTATTTTTGCACAGAAATATAGAAATAATTAATATAGGTTAAATTTACAAAATACAATAGTAAAGAGGACTTATTGTGTTGAGCTGGAGATAAAAGTCTTTGAAAGACAATACTCTATAAATTAAAGAGGGATACGCGTTAATACTTTACTAGAGATGGTATTGTGTAAGGTATATTTCAACAACACACTTACTATTAGGAAGGGATTATACTTATGACATATTATACTAGATTTCTCATACTATATGATGACTCGTTACTATAAATTCTATGTAATACTCTTCTTTTTGCCGCCCCAGAAGGATTTAGCTTTAATGTAGTAAGTAATTACCCCTAGTATAAGATTTAGATACTACTACTATGCACTTATTTTATGGTCTCATACTTACCCAGTTTAGTTTTTTGTTATAATAACGTACTCTTCTATATCTAATTAAGAAACTCTTTTAAGTTAAGGGCTTAGTCGTCATTCCTTAAATTCTATACGATTCTACTATATAGATATCGAGATATATTTCATGTACTAGAAACGAATCTTGGTTAACTTTTACTTTCAAAATCACTTATGTTACTCAACAAATTATGTGCAAAGATTACCCACTCTAGTATTTGTACTTTAAACCAAAATATATTTCTGAGAATATATGCATAAAAAGAATTCATAAGCTAAAACTAGTTAAAAAGGGGATAGCTGGTATTCTTATTTATCTAAACAAGATAAAGAATAATATTAGGTAACAATAACATTCTAGGTTATCTTAGCTTAGGTCTGGTCACATTACTAGATAGCCTTATTAACATTGGTAGTAGTGATCATTACTACGGTTCCTACTTAGGTTATTAGGTTAGATATATGAGGAGATTTACATAACCGAACTAGTTTATTATGCATTGATAGTTAGTAGAAATAGATAACTCAATAACAAAACTTATAGCAAATAAATTAGGTTAGCTTGTAGCTGGAATTACCAATAGTGAAAGTTGTAAGTTAAAATGTAAGGTATAGAACAATATAGGAAGGATGTCTACATACTCAATACTCAAAAAAGAGTGTAATACTTTGCATCATAATTAAAAAATTAAGTCGTTAAGAGAAAGGAAGTCACTTTTTTATAACATTATTTCATGTTAATATCTAACTAATCTATATAGAAAGGAAAGAGTAATTGCATTAAATTACATTACATAAGTTTCTTTGCTCTACTTTGGATAGTACCCCTTGGTCGACACTTCTTGACTTCTTAGCTATACTAAAGGATAAAGTACTTAATATTATAGCTAGTTCCTTAGTACACCTGTAATTCTATCTAGTAGGTTGGAAGGTATTAGTATTTTAGACAAGACAAAAGTGACACAACATAATATACTTTATCATTAAGAGAATTTAGGTGAACTAAGAAATAATAAAAGGGATTAGGAAAAATCTAAGGCATAGTAATGACAACATAGCTGCCCGTATTATATATTATATAATTAACTCCAAGTAATCTAAGTAATGATACCTGGCTTTGTTGTTTACTAAAAGTTTACTAAGAAATAAATTAGAAGTAATGCCTAAAGGATATCTTTTATTATTATTACTACGTGTGTCTAAGGTGTTCTCCTATATCTAATTATATTAAGGGTGTTTCCCACGGATTCATATGAAGGGGATTAGGTGTATTCATATCATGTCCTAGTAGTATCTATAATAAAAGAAAGATTACTAAGTATGTGAAGTAGAGATCTACCCCCTCCCTTCGCGAGTATACCCATTAGTAGTATATTTAGATTTATGCGCTCATAATACAGGTATTTGCCTTAAATTTATCCAAAGGATGAAACCAGTGCATAATAGGAAACAGTACTCTATTTAGACTATAGTTTAGTTTTAGAAGGAACCGGTCATATCTCCTGCGATTGGCCTATATTAAATTATTCCTGTTTCGTGACTTATTAGTTCAGTAAAATCCATTTCTAGTGAGTTATGAAAAATTTACCTTAAATTAAAATACCTATTAATTTCTGAAAAAACTTGATATTTCCCCTCCGAAAAGAACCCTTATGATCCCCCGTACTCTAAGCAGTACACCCCTAAGAAACGTATTATATTGGTTAGAAGAGAAAATACAGAGTACCTTAAAAGTTCTACTTTTCATTTATAATTTCAATATATGCAATTATAGAGTATAAAATTAAAAAAATTAGAAAGCACTCTATGAGGCATTCTCTTTACTTAATAAGGGGTTTTACAAAATATGGCTCAGGGACCTTATACTTTATTAAAAAGTATTGTTTTTTTTACTACTCATTCTTATAGTTATTTCTGAGTACTTAAAGATTTAAGCAACAATATAATGTTAAAAAAAAGAGGTAAGTCTAACAGTATAGTAAAATCAAGTAGTAACATCCTTACTTAATAAAACTAAAAAAAGTATGTATGTAGTTATTAGGTAAACTTCAGTGTTGTAATGGTGCACATAATAACTAACTCCGTGCTTAAGAGAATACTTAACTTATTGTTAAAATTATCCCTTAGTTAGAAAAATTGTAAGGGTAAAGAACCTTCGGGCAGAGTAACTTGGAAAGTAAAGGTATAATTCATAAGCCATTGTAATGGAAATCACGCTTAATGCTATATAATTTGGATAAGAAGCCTCTAGCTTAGTGCTAACATTTCTAATATCTTAATATACAAAAAGTATTTCGTACTCTATATTCTATTTTTCTTATAACTAATAACTAGATGTCTTGCATTACTTTACTACTATAAATAATAACTATGAGAACTTAATTTTAGGTTTCTCCTTATGTAGGCGATATACTCTAGAGGCGTAGAGTTAATTAGTTCTTAAAAGAAAATATAGTATAGTTGCTTATGTACAGTAGTAAATAGTAGTAATATAAGGTATTCTAGAGTAATGCTTAAGAGTGTAAGGTACTTCATAAGTTTCTATTACCCTGTTCTTGTAATTGTATATACTTTATTAGGGCACAAGCAAAGATATTAAAGAGATTGGCGAGTTCCGGATGTGTATTCTTTTTCATTATTCAAAGAAATAGAAAAAGCATAGATATTATATAAGAGTTATTTATACCTAATACCGTAGAGGTTCTATAATCAGACTTTACAATAAATATCCATTTGCAGAAGAAGGTGAGTATTATTACAGCTGGGGGTGCGCATACTTTTAGTAACTTAAGGACAAAGACTAACAACTCTATTTATATTAGAGATGAAAGGACTTATCGCTAGTGTGT
>JAYMSP010002888.1:0-22026 GCA_036897095.1 Plantago elongata
GGATGGGAGTAATAAAAAGATAAATTGGGTTCGATGGGATGTACTTTGTGATAGTAAGAGGGATGGTGGGCTAGGCTTTGGGACCTTAGCTCTTTTAAATTGGCTATGTCGAGTAAGCAAGTGTGGAGGGTTGTTCAAAACCCTAAACCCTTTCTTAGTCGTATCCTTAAAGCTAAGTACTTTCCATCTTGTGACATTCTAGATGCCCCTCCTTGTGCTTCTGCACCTTATACGTGGAAGAGTATTTATAGCTCGATTGAATTGGTAAAACATGGATTGATTTGGAAAATCGATTCTGGGGAGCAGATTGGTGTATGGAGTGACAACTGGATACCCCGCAACACGTCTAGGAAGCATTTTACACATGATATTCTAGGCCTTGGGGACGTGTCTGTGGCCAATTTTCTGACTCCCCGTGGCTTTGGATGGGATATGGAAGCGCTACGAGAGGTCTTTTGGGAGTGCGATGTGAAAGATATAGTTTAGATTCCTGTGCTTGGGTACGGGGCTGACGAGAGGTGTTGGTTTTACAACAACATAGGTCATTGCACAGTGAGTACGACGTATCATGCGACTAGGGAACTGAAGAAACAAGGGAATGTGTGGCAACTTAAAATACCAAACAAAGTTTAGACAGAGATAGTGATGGCTAGCTTATATCGCCTACTTCTGATTTGGACGTTTTTGTATGATTGTGTTCTTGATTTATTGAATGAAAGATCCTTTCATTCAAAAAAATAAAAATCATGGGAAACGTGACCGTAAACATGTTTGAAATAACAAAAGATAGTAGTCACGAAGGATACACGTTCTATATCATCACAATAAACCTCTTTGATAGCGCCTAATTAAACAGACGTTCACCAGAGGAAGATGAAACATGGTGTGATCATTTTCTTATTTAAACAGTTTTAAGACAAAGCAAGAGTCACTTTATATTTCTGGTGAATAAATATCCAACTGAAGCGCACTTAATAGACCATATTTTAGGGGAAACAACTTTGCCATGTGATTATCTGTAATACCTATATACGAGGAACATGCTCGAACAACATACCGTTCCTACCCCTTTTGATATACTCGATACCTGCATGCCTGGGTTATCACTAACGGTGCCATCTATTTTTAGCAAAAAAGTAGGGTTGATTTACTTTCCAATTGCCAAAAATTAACCTTCTTACATGATACATTGACTTGCAGAAAAAGTATCATGTTGTCTGTTAGTACCTTAATCAACTTTATGGAAATGTTCAACTGAATAATTTCACATCTACGAAAGACTAAATCATTTCTTGCTCTTCATAACAACCAAGATAACGGTGATAAGTTACATAAAATATTCAAATTACTATTATTGTAAGCCATGAACATTTCCACAATAGAATAAAAAGAAGAGCCGGGAGGACAACAAAGAAGCCCTAACCAATCAAAGGATTGACATCGAAAGAAAATATGGTCGAAAGTTTAATTTATCACTACTTTATACACTATATCTCCAAATGTATTTACTTTTTTTCTACTTTATCACCATCTCTTCTACTTTATCACATCTCTCCTACTTTATTCAATTTTATCTTAAAACTTATGTCCTAAGTTATCACTAATGGTGCCATCTATTTTTTAGCAAAAAAAGTAGGGTTGATTTACTTTCCAATTGCAAAAAATTAACTTTCTTACATGCTACATTAACTTGCAGGAAAGGTATTATGTTGTCTGTTAGTACCTTAATCAACTTTCTGGAAATGTTCAACTGAATAATTTCACATCTACGAAAGACGAAATCAATTCTTGCTCTTCATAACAACCAAGCTAACGGTGATAAGTTACATAAAATATTCGAGTTACTATTATTGTAAGCTGTGAACATTTCCATAATAGAATAAAAAGAAGAGCCGGGAGGAAACAAAGAAGCCCTAACCAATCAAAGAATTGACATCGAAAGAAAATATGGTCAAAAGTTTAATTTATCACTACTTTATACCACTATATGTCCAAATTTATTTACTTTTCTTTCTACTTTATCACCATCTTCTACTTTATCACATATCTCTTACTTTATTCACTTTTCTCTTAAAACTTATGTCCGAGGCCACTGGAAGCTCAGCTTGGAACGGAGGGAGCATATGTTTTAAGCAATGAAAGTAAATTTGTTACAAACAACTAAACTATAATGTTATATTTCAAATAACTCTTGTAATGTTACACTTTTAAAAGTAACAGACACACATAGTGACAACGAATCACATCTCAGTTGGTAAGACGCTTCACCTCCAACCAATAGGTCGGGGGTTCGAGCCATCTTTGCCTTTTCAAAAAAAAAAAAAAAACACATAGTTTTTACATACTATATAAAGTCAGTGTCGGATTTGTGCATGTGCGTCGTGCGATGATACACTATATACATGGTCCAACTGGATTATGAGCTCATTCTATATATCTAAATTGTGGACTTTTAGAAAAATTTATAGATACATATTACTTGTTTGTTGTACTCTTTAATTGTGTATTGTTTCCCCTTTCAAAGTTATTCTTCTTGTTTTCGAGAACCATATTTTCATTAAATCAGCCAGTAAAGTCATGATTGGCAACATGAATGTTGGATGCACCAGAAACAAAAGAAACTGAGCAATCTTTAACATTCTTTTCTTTGTTTTTGTATATTTCTATAAAATTACAGTAATTTATATATGATCATTTATAAGCGTTGAAATATGATCATTATGGGATTGAAAATAAATCATTTCAAAACTCTTATACATTTAATGTCAATTATTATGAAACTCATTTATACCCTTTATATTTATTTAAAACAAACAACTAGTTTTCCACTTCAAATTGAGAAAGTGAAAATTTCATTTGTAATTAATCAGTTTATTTCTTTATGATAATTTTCATAACCTAATGCTATGAAGTGAGTGTTGTCTATGGGGCCTGAGCTTCAAATACACCCAGCTCCACTTAGCTAGAGAAAGCCATTTATATCATCTTTTCTGATAAGCTGGCTAAGATTTTGCTGAATCACTTCATTAAAATGTTTCTTTTGTACTTTGAATTTCATTCACTTGTTCTCTTCTTTTGATGTTTATGCAAAGAAAAGCCAGCTTGACTATTTGTCGGAGTGTTACGATTCAGCAATAAATCTCGCACAAATCGATCAATCAAACTACGCAACCAATCAATCGATCAGGATACAAATGCACAAGCAATTAGTGGTTCAGCTCTATGTGAGCCTACATCCATGTGAAAACAAGTAACGGTTATTCACCACGATTGCTTCCGATTACAAGCAATCCGATCACCGATCGAACGATCAAATGAAGTAGCTATGCTCCCTACCGGTGAGGATTTATAGAAGACACTTAACATTCACCAGATTAGAACAATGATGAAACTTTGATGCTGGCAAAGGCTTTGTAAGACTATATGCAGTGCACCTTTTCCACTTTTATAGATTCTCCATGTAGTATGTCCCTTATGAAATACAACCTCGCATCAATATGTTTGGTCCTCTCATGAAAATGTTGATGTTTTGCAAGTTGAACTGCACTCTGATTATCACACAATATTGACACACACTTCTGAACAAGTCCCAACTCTTTAATAAGTACTTTCAACCGCCTCTTTTATGGCTTCAGTAACTGTATAGGCTTCAGTAACTGCTATACACTCAGCTTCAGTAGCAGATAGAGCTACTATGGATTGTTGAGAACACTTCCAACTAACTTCAGTGCCATATAGTGTGAAGACAAACCTTGTGAATGACTTCCTGGGATCTATATTAGAAGCAAAATATCAATCAACATAACCTTTGAGTGGTTCTGGTGAACCTTCAGTGACTACAAACTTTAGACCATAATTGATAGTTCCCTTGTTGTACCTAAGTACAGTCTTCACAATATGCCAATGTGTGATGCCTGGATTGCTCATGAATCTACTGATCATGCTCATAGAAAAACTATATCATGCCTGCAACATATCATGGAGTACATTATACTCCCAACTACATTGGCATAAGGTATATTGCTCATTTGAACCATTCCAGCCTGAGTGACATGACAATGTTTCATATATAGCTTGTTGCCTGGAGTTATAGGCACAAACACAGGTTTTGACAGGTTCATATTGAATTTAGCTACACTTTTGTCAGGTATGCAGATTGAGTAAAAAATAAGCTCCCATTGTAACATGTTCTTACTATATCCATTCCCAGAATCCTGCTAGTATTCCACAGATCCTTCATCTCAAATTCACAACTCTGTTTCAACTTTAGTTCACATATTCCATCCATATATATCCCAACAATGTCATCTACATATAGTAATAAGTAGAAGCAATTTTCACTTGACACATCTGACTAGTAGATGCAGCTGTCATAAATACTCCTATAAAAATCAATGGAGCTCATAAATATATCAAATCTCTTATACCATTGCATGGGACTTTGCTTTAACCCATAAAGAGATTTTCTTAATAAGCATCCTTGTTGTCTCTGCACTCAACACTTACCCCTTCAGGTACTTTCATATATATTGTTTCCTCCAGTTGACCATGCAGAAGACAGTTTTTACATCCATTTGTTGGAGATGCATTTTAAACTGAGTAACCATAGCTAGTAGAACTCTGATGGAAACATGCTTGACCACAAGTGAGAATATTTCAGTGTAGTCAATGCCTTCCTTCTGTGTGAACCCACTGGCAATTAACCTGGCTCTAAACCTGATTGCTCCTTTCAAACCTGTATCAGTCTTTTTCTTAAAAATCCATTTACAGCCAACTAAATTCTGATTCTTTCGAATGTCAACTATTTCCCATGTTTTATTCTTCTCAAGAGAAATCAGATCATCATTAAAAGCATCAATCCATTTATCACTTTCAGAACCATACACTGCATCATGATAGGTGTTTGGCTCAAAAATTTGAATGTCTTCAGCAAGTGTCAGTGCATAAGAAGTACTATATGATTTATCTATTCTTCCATAACAAAACAGATCAGGAGCATTGGCTCCTCCACTCTTTGCTCTATCCTTTGCCAGTTGATAAGAGGATAAGTTGTTAGTTTCTTCAGGTAATTCACTCATACCTTGAGTGACATCTCTGCTCAACCTTTCTGAGTTAGTTGAATGCTCCACTTTACTTTCATCATCTGATGTTACCCTTGATGAAGTTATTGTAATATCAGGATGCTTCTCTGCCTGAATTTATGTAACTTGTCTTATAGGCTTGAGTGGCATGATATCTTCATTAAAAGTAACATCCCTACTGATTATGCATTTTTCTGATCCAGTGTCCATAACTTGTAACCTTTAATACCATTTGGGTAACCAAGAAAATGCATTTTGTAGCTCTGGGATCAAGCTTCCCATCTCTGACATGAGCTAGAGCTAGAGAACCAAATACTCTCAAGAGCCTGTAAGCTGGTGGTTTTCCAGACCATACTTCTTCTAGAGTTTTTGTTGTTTAGGGGTGTTGAAGGGCTTCTGTTTATCAAATAGCATGCAGTGACTGCAGCTTCTCCCTAGAAACCCTTGCTTAGATCTGAGCTTATTATCATACACCTTATTCTCTCAAGAATAGTTCTATTAAACCTCTCTGCAACTCCGTGTTGTTGTGGAGTACCTGAGATGGTTTTGTGTCTGACAATGCCTTTAGATTTGTAGAAATCATTAAATTCCCAAGATAGAAACTCCAATCGCCAGTTCTGAGATGCTTAATCTTTCTTCCCATTTGATTTTCCACCTCAATAGACCACTCTCTGAATTTGCTAAATGCCTCATTCTTAGACCTGAGAATAATCAACCATACTTTCCTTGAATAATCATCTATTACTGACATGAAGTATTTCCCTCCATTCAATGACTGAGTATTGGTTGGTCCCCAGAGATTAGAGTGCAAGTAATCTAAAGGTGCTTGAGTAGTATGCTTACCAGAATGAAAACTGGTTTTATGAGATTTACCCATAATACAATTTTCACTGAACTGCATATGTGTAATTTGATCACCTTCCAGTAAGTTTTGCTTTGATAGCTCTTTCAGACCTGTTTCACTTAGGTGACCTAACCTAGCATGCCAGAGTTGAGTGTCATCCTCGACAATAACATCAACAACATCACCAATTACAATACTTCCAGTCAAATAGTATAAACCATTATTAATCTCCTTGATACCTTTCATTATGGGAACATCTCCTTTAAACATTGTGAGAATCCCATTTTCAGATGCATACTTATAACCAGATCCATCATACAAACCAAGGGATATTAGATTTCTTTTTAACTTTGGAATGTATCTAACACTAGTCAGTGTTATGATCACACCATCAAACATCTTCATTCTAATATCACCAAAACCTTCAATATAGCATAAGTGATCATCTTCCAATAGAACAGAACCATCCCTTCTTGCTTTAAAGTTAATAAACCAATCTAGATGATGACTCATGTGAAAAGAACACCCAGAATCTAAAATCCAATTCATAATAGATCTTGAATTAGTAACAGGACAAGCTAGCAAGTACCTCAGCATCACCATATGGTTCTGATGCTTCTGCAATGTCTGCATTGTTTGCATTGTACTTTTTCTCCAGTGTTCTGCAGTTTGTCAGCTTTCTTGTCTCTTTTATACTTGAAACATGACTTTTTTTAGATGACCTGGCTTCTTGCAGTAATAACAAGTTCTATTTTCACCTTGGCCTTTATATGTGGTCTTTAAATTTTCATGCTTCTTGACCTCAGTGTGAGTTGCAGCCTTGTTCCTTCCTTGATACTTGTTATTCCACCTAGCTCGAATATTCAGTCTCTCATCAGATAAGCCAGAACCTTCCCTTGGATTTCTGTGGGGCTCCTTATTCCTTAGAGCTACATCCACATCCTCAAACTTGAGAGTTGTACTCTATGAATCACAAGAGAATCAATGAAATGCTCATAGGACTTTGGCAGTGCACCAAGAATCACCAGCGCCTTGTCCTCATATGTGACAGTGATGCCTACACTCTCAATATCCTGGCACATTTTGTTGAAGTCATCCAAGTGAGCTGATAGGATTGATTGGCATTGGTCTTGAAATTAAACAATTTCTTCATGAGATGTAACATATTTCCAGATGTCTTAGAGTTATACATCTCCTCCAATTTATCCCATACCTCCTTAGCAGTTTTCCGCTTCACTACTTCCTGAGAATTTTATCACACTGAGATAGACCAATAGTGCTTTGTGGCCTTCTTATAATTGACGCCTTTTCCTTTTCGTCGAAACCTTCTTCAAAGCCTTTGTCACCTAAGAGAGCAGCTTGTAAACCTTGATGATCAAGCAATGCCTCCATCTTAGCTTGCCGTAAACAGGAATCCGTCTTCTCAGTAAATTTTTCAACACCAAACTTTGTTAAGGAACCCATTGATGACCGATAACATGGCAAGATCAGTCTGTTCCCACAAACGGCGCCAATTGTTATGATTCAACAATAAATCTCGCACAAATCGATCAACCAAACTACGCAACCAATCAACCGAGCAAGACACAAGATACAAACACACAAGCAATTACGTGGTTCAATTCAATGTGAGCCTACATTAACGGGAAAACAAGCAATGTTAATTCACCACGATTGTTTTCGATTACAAGCAACCCGATCACGAATCGAATGATCAAGTCAACTAGCTATGCTCCCTACCAGTGTGGATTTACAGAAGACAATAGACTACAATCAATTGAGGTTTCAGTGTGTAACTACTCTATGCTACAGTACAACAAACTGAGAGAAGAAAGATCGAGAAACGGAATTGAATAACTGTCAAAATCGGCAATGAGAAGAAAGAAGATGAGATTAGCTCCGTTTCTAGGTTTTCCGCATTTATAACTAACTCTAACTGCAAAAATGATCAGAGTCGTTGATAATCTTTTAATCCTAGCCATTCAATATCGAAACACGCTTCTTCCAGCTTAATATTACTAATGTAATTTGAGCTATAACACGAACACGGAGAAATATTCAAGGGCCAACAAAGAGCTCAAGAAGCTTGGGTATACTATTGGCTGATATGTTGCAGTGATACCAGAATGACCCCAGTGCACTAGTATGCATGTTGAGTATGACCTCCTTCCTTAACTCATAACGTGAACCAACAAGTATCTCAAGATATCTTGGTCAACAGTGTAAAATGACATTGTAAGCACTGGATGCTTGCTCAACTACCTCAGCTATCACCGTAATAACAATGCCATCTCTCACATAATTAGATTCTAGCGTCAACATTATCTTTGTTAGATACTAGCACCAATTTATACTCAATCCTATAGCTATAAATCTTAGTCATGTACTTATGTTGTATTGGAGTTGAGATTTTTTTTATGCATTAAGAACTTCTGACTCTCATGATAAGTTAACTAGTAGTTCCTACACTTTTCAACTGCAAAAATCATGACTAGGAATTGTTTTTCATATATTGCCCAAATTTGTACTTAGAGCCTTACTCATATATGCTAGTGGATGCTCAAACTGCAACAAAAATATACTACCTTCATAGCAAGGTCAGTCTCCACAATGAATTATGTAGTGAAGTCGGATAAATGTAACACATAACATAGCTAACTTGAAGTGCTCAAAACATGCAGTAGCCTCATCTGACCACTTAAGCATGCCTTTCTTGGTAATACCATGTCCTTAACACCATTGAAATTTTCTGAAATACCCTGTCAATCCCGAGAAATCTCTGAGATCCTTCTAGGAATAGTCCAAGAAACCTCTGAGAGCCTTCATACGATCCTGAATTTCCTTGAATTAGTTGAGCTTGATTCACCTTCAAATTGCCCAAACTCAGGTTGATTTCACTAACATCAGCTTCCAGCAGATCAATTCCAGCGGTCTGATTCGGCTTCGCCATTGTTAACAAAGAAACTAGATTGTTATGATCCGACTCATTAAATCACGCAAATAGAAAGCAATACTCACCAAAACGGTTGAGAAGAATGGTTTAGCACTTAAGATATTTTCTTATGATTACAAACATGAATACTCGACTATTTAAACGAAAGTGCCATCTAGTGATAACAAACTCGATGCACAACATCTGCTCAATCACATGCTACATTAATCCTACGTCGCCACTTATTTGAGTTTACAACCCAAACCACGCTTTTACACAAGTTTAACTTGCCAAAACAGCTGAATATTCCTGAGTCCTGACACATGATTCATTAAATTTTCAATGATCCTGATTGTATTTGTAACATTGTATCTAAAAATAAAAAAGCAAAATAATAAAAATAAAAACAATAAGTAACACTTTCACCCAGGCTACCATCAGTGCACCAAGATATAATCTGAGCAAACAGTAATCTTTGGTTTAGTGACTCAACAAACACAACAAAATATATTACAACACATCATCTACCAGTCATTTTGGTAATGTTCCATTGTTCAGTTTGCAGTTCCACTTCTTTCTTCCTCAAAGCCCTGTAAGACTGGGCGGCTAGTAACAACAGAACACCAAAAACTCTTAACTCAGAACACTCTTTCAACATTGCCCTTAACTAATTGAAACAAATCAATTGCCATCCTCCTCAAAGCAGCATTATTCACTGCAGGACAGACATATCATAATATAGACTATGGTTCTTTGTACATATTTTTAGTAGAATCAAGCAGTTGCACTGCTTTGCTCATCGGAGAAAAATAGGTTACTCCATGACAAGTTCCATGTGCCGGTTTAAGTCTTTTAGGTAGGTTGTTGAGGTGTATTCATCCAAGTCACAGGCATCCAAGATCAACGCTCTTCCGCTCATTTTCTGCTGCTTCATGTCTACACCTTCATTTTCGCCTTTCAACAGCTGAACTACCTGTAACACCAACAACACGAGTGCTGGTGAATTAGCAATAAGTCTCTTCATTTTAGCAGATGACAAGGGAAATAGATAGTAAAGTGTATGTACTCGGTTCATGCTAGGCCGTAAGTTGGGCAAGTGATGTATGCATGTTGAGGCTGTGTACATGGCCCGCTTCATTTCTATTACGTTGTAGGTTTCTCCTAGCCGGGGATCTGCTATTTGTTTGATATCATTCTTCTCCAAAAATGGTTTTGCCTGCATCATTTAGAATGGGAAAATTAACAATCACCAATATGGCATTCTTAAAAACAAGTGAATCTGTTCTTCACAAGTGTGAAGAGATCCATACCCACATCACAAGGCTTTGTCTACTTGAATCAACTGCTCGGCGGCCAGTTAGGAGCTCCAGTAACAAGACTCCAAAGGCAAACACATCAGTTTTCTCATGAACTATTCCATGCATGAAGTACTCAGGAGCCATGTACCTGATCTCAAACATATGTGTACATTTAGCAACAGGAAATGGAAGCACAAGGAAAATCTAATTTCCAATTAATACCCGAAAGTCCCTTCAATTGGAGAAACAACATGATGAGCCCATTTCTCTGGAAGCCATTTCGCCAGTCCAAAATCAGATATCTGCATCGAATACACAAGGTTCAACCGGTTCTCCTTTCAAGACCACATTTCATTGAAAGAAATAGTTCTATATGTTCCTAGGCTAATAAGAATGAGTTAATTAAGGAAACCTGAGCTTCATAATCTTCAGAAAGTAGTATGTTTGAGGCTGTTATGTCTCTGTGAACTATACGTCTTTGACAGTTGCAATGCAGGTAGTCTAACCCCTCAGCTACTCCAACTGCTACTTTATACCGTGTTTCCCATTCCAAGTTCATATTGGAACCTGAAGATGAAGAACTGATTCATCAGGTTAGGTCTAATTGACTGTTGTGGTTATAAATAGTCCGTAGCATCTAACTAAGTTTCTTGCTTTTCAATTGGTCTACAAGCTTTGTATTTATGAATCAGGTGTAAGTAAATATCTTCCCTTTTGCACTGTCTACTTGATTGTTCATCACTTAGTATATTAAACAAGATTTTACTTGGCAGGGCAGATAAAAGCATCACCGTGTAATATGGCCGCGAGGCTTCCATGAGGAAGAAACTGGAGCACAAGGTGCAACCCACCATCCGCGCTAAAGCCAATCAATTTAGCAGCGTTTGGATGGTCGATGTGAGCAATGATCCCGAGCTCAGATAAGAAGGCTCCTACTCTGTCCTCGTCGTTTTTGTCTTCCTTAATGATCTTTTTTACAGCTACAACTTGACCATCTGATAAGTACCCTCTGTACACTTCTGCATGTCCTCCTTTCCCAATCAACTTATCTGATCAAATATGTAAAAGACTTTGAGCGAACAGTTGACAGATAAAACAACACAGAGCTGGAACCATATTAGACACTAATTTTGTCTGAGGAAAACATATTAATATTAGAATTCAATCACACTGGACAAACATAAAAGTCTCTACTAAAAATGTAAATCAAGAACAAAAGTTAAACTTAAGTTCAACGATGATGACTTTTGATATCCAATTAAGTGTTGTGCATTTTAGCTCAATGAGTCAGCTTCTAAGCTTTAAATATCCCAACTGCTCAAACTTGATACTACTATTGTCTTTTGGTCCATTAGACATTTATGTTTGTACAGATACCCAAATGTTCAAGTAAACATCAACAATTTCACACATCAAGTAGCAAATCCGGCTTTAACTATATAATAAAATTTGTAATGTCATCAACTTCTTTAAACACTTATGACCTCCACAAAAGTAGTTGATGTCTATCCTAGCTCTTGTGAATGGATTAAGCTTGGCTACTAACCAGATTGTTACATTCTCCACGAGGGATTAAAAATATAAGATCAGAATCAAGAGTCAAACATAACAACTACTTTCTGCTGACCTTAAGTAGCCCACCTGTTTATGGAATGGTCAAAACATGGTCCCACTACAAGTCCTTCAACTTCAAGTACACCTAACTCAAAACAATACCATCTTTCTTACTTTTTTCCTTTTCTTTTGTGTCTTGGATAATTCACATCCATGGCGAAGGCAGGAACATATCGACCGCCGTCGCCAAATTAGAGTTTCTGATGTTATATCATCTTATCGAAATTTCATCACTCCTTGGACAGTTTCTATTGTATTTCATTTCGTTCCCCTAAAGTTTATTCCTGGATCTCCTCAGACTATTATCCTAGTGATTGGGAAGACAAAGTTCTGTTCTTGCTAACCTACTTATCTCTTGAACAAATAGTATAGTACTCACTAATTAACAAATGGATAGAAAATAGTCTACAACTTCATGAATTTGCGTACCAAAGTGAACTCAGTCAAAAGTTTCAGCATTCCAAAGATAAAAGTCATGATACTGCAAAAGTGCTGCAGGAGTGGGGTAGTTGATAACTTCATATCCAACCATAATGCTTAATTGAACTTATCATTATAAACATACTAGCATGCTTTTGTAGATAACCATCATAATTTACAGACACTGAAATGACAATTCTGGAATGTTTAATATGTTTGCTAACCAAAGGACAAATACATCAGATGTTGGCTACATATGAAAAAAGTGCTTCATATAGATGATTTCAGGTTTTGAAACAATTTCCATCACATATTTTCATGTTGATGGTGCTAGCATGCTAACTTCAGGGACAACAACATTGAATGTAGTGTGAATATTAAGTTCAAGTGACAACAAAATAATTTAAATCATTCCATCTATATCTCATGTTTAATCACATTAATTCCACATTCAAGAATGGTCTCTATAAAGTCGGCTAATTTCCATGATTCACTAATTTAATCAATGAGTTTCAACCAAGTGCTTTGCTCTCTAGTTGACACTTAACATATTAATTAGGTGTTAACGGGGTTTTACACTCTCCGCAGTTTGAAAGTGCAACAAACCCCGTGGTGGAGGTTCTCGCTTTATTTTGTTTGGTAAAAGATCAACCTGAAGGAGTGTTTTCTTACATTTTCTTGCAATCTAAAGAACTTGTTCGCCGTCTCACATATAAAATGTAAAAATAACATATAGACCATATAAACCCACGCAAACTCAAGAAAACCAAGCATGAACTTATGAATGAACAGGTTTGTGAATTAGTCAAAAAACCATGAAAAAGTTACTAATTAGCAAGAATCTGAAAGATAAGCTTGTTCGTTTTATTGGACTCACCAGGATTAAAGTTGTCAGTGGCTAGATTAAGCTCCTCCAAGCTAAAGTTCCTCCAAGATGGCTTAGGCACAACAAAGTCACCACAATCAATGGCAGCCACTGCGCAATTCTTCTTCTTTATCGACTTCTTGGATACATCCTGTCCGCCTAGCAATGGAAGCAACGGAATTATCGAAAACCGCCTTGTCGATTGCCTCTTTATGGCACCAAGCATCTTCTTCCAATGCAGATACCCAAACCCAAAATCATCGGCAGTATCTTTCGGCGTCTTAGGCGATTTCTCACTCCCGAAGCTGCTGCTCCTGCTTCCAAAGCTTCCACTGCTCCTGTCCGAATCCGAACTTGATACCGGAACCTCCAGTACACCCCTCGGAGACGTCTGCTCCTCTGTTTCGTCCTGTTTCAATTCGGAGGTTTCCATTTTTCCATTTTCCTCGTCTGTTTCGTCCTGTTTTGTTTCGGACATTTCCATTTTTGCATTTCCCTCCTCTGTTTCGACCTGTTTTAATGATTCAGTCTCTGGGTTATGTTCTTCTGCCTGTGTTGCTAACGATTCCGGAAAAAGTTTCAAACTTTCTGCATTGCAATTGCACCAAATCAAAGCTTGTCATTTAAACATACAGCTAATTGAAGAATTTCACTTGTTTTCTTGGCAAAGTGGACCATAAACATTTAAAACTATACCTTACAAAACAAACATAAACAACATTCTCAATAATTGCAAAAAGAAACAATTTGCAAACAATTGGTGTGCATAAAATCAGCAATCTCTCTCCCTCTTCTTTTTCCCTCTATAATGGGAAACAAGACAACAATAAATGAATTGCAGAGTAGCTCGAAAACACAACATAATTCCATTCTATTAATCACACACAACAAAATGATATGACATTAAATACAAAAATGAAGAGATTTATTTACCTCCCATGATATGGTTATGATAAATCAAATAGAATTTTGAGAATGGTTGTTAATGAAGTCCAAGATAGGATTTTTTATTTGAGGAATTGAGGATATAAAAAGATGTTGATGAAATCTTGAGAAAAATGTTAATTTTTAATCATCTTTTTCAATCTCCTCTGTTGTTCTGCAACAACAGAGAGGACAGAGAAGGAAGAAGAGGAAGATAGTTTTGGAGGGAGAGAAAAGTGTAGAGAAAAAAAAAATGATGATTAAAATTGATTGACAAGTTGTGAATATTGAGAGGAGAGGAGTGAAATTACTAGCTTTGTGGTGGAGGGAATTAATGCAATATTTATACTATACTAAAGACCATCTGATCTCCATACTCATATTGTTTCCAAATTATTAAAGAATAATTTCATGATTATTGTAATTGGTAGTTTAAGTTATTAATTGTGTGTGTCAATAGTTGGTTGATTGTGACATTACATAGTTGATGGAATGGGAATGGGATGAATTCTAACTTCTAAGCTCTCGTTTATGGTTTAGTTCGTCATTATTGGCGCAACCACCGCTCGGGTTAACCAACCTAACCATCATCACACTCACTCCTAACTGTTTTTTTTTCCTCCCAAGGTAATGACAAAGATATCCTCCCATACTTTGAAGGAAACTCTATATTAAGGTGAAATATACTATCCAAGACTATTCTATGAATAGTACTAATTTGTAGTGTCGTATTCGAATTATTTTCTTAGGAGAAATTTTCACCGAGAGAGCAAAAGAGGCAAACAAACTTCAATATGATCAGATGCAAAAGTGGCAAACAAAAACTCCTACAACTTCAGCTCAATTCCCTACTAATATCAAAGCTCCAGTAATATTACCCTGATATCATCGGAGCTCCTATCAATCGTGATTCCTACCAAACTATTGTTCCGGTAGCATACATTGTCTTGTAGCTTACAAGCTTCCTAGCGGCTGGTGTGACAACCTTGAGGTTGTCATACCTCGAGCCCAAATTTAAAAATAATACGTTTTCAGGAAAATAAAGGTTGGTATTAAAAAGTATTGTATACACATTCATATACTTTAAAAGAGTTGATGATAAAGGTTTTATGATAAAAAAAAAAAAGGAGCATTTCTAATATATCTAATAAATATAAAGAGTTTTTTCGCAATATATTAAAATGTGTTATATATGTGTTTAATAAAAAATATAATGCATTAAGTATAGCTCCTTATTTCTAAATTTGCACATAATCTTATTATGTATCAATTTTAATATATAAAGTTTTTAGGAATAAGGAGCATATATTACAGTATTTCACAATTCTGACTTTTTTCCAAGTACCAAAATCAATCAATTTGATGTTTGATTATACTTAAAGTCAAATTCATTGAGATTTCCATACAGTACTGGAAATTGTTTAGAGTATAATCAATTTGCAAATATATTTTCAAGGTGAAGTTTCAGCACATGTTGAATCCTTTAGGGACAGTCTGGACTTTACTTATAGTATTAAACTGATTTCTGAACTGTATATGTTCAAAATTAGGAATACACGTAAATATGTGTATTCAGAGAGTAACATATTATTTACTTTTGGGATGGATTTGACATTGAATTTTAGTGGAGTTATTGAAAATAGAAGATTATGTATAGAAGCTTGGATTTTAAATTGTTAATATTTGAAAGTGTATTGTAAGTTTTATAGGATTGATCAATGGTATATTTATATGTTAGATTCATGAAACGATAATGTTAAAGTCAACATTGGTGAATAGACTTTAAACACTCGCTCATAGTTAAATTCTAACTTTTCCTTGAACAAGTCAGTGAATAGAGTAGCAAAATAATATTTTTTGAAGCCTAATAACATTAAGAAGCGATTAGTTCATTACAAGATCCCCATAGAGAGCCACACATTAGCGGAGGTCAAAGTTTATCAAGTCTTTAGACAAAATACAATCTAATCAAGGTGGGCAAAAGTCCCAAACCTTGATAGACACACCTAAATCGAGAGTAACTCTACTAATTGCTGAATTAAATTCTTGAGAACAAATAAATTGATAGTATCTGCAGCTTCATTCTATTCTCGATAAACAAAAGAGAATTCCACAAAGCGCAATTGATCACAAAGGTTGAGAATGTCCTGAACTAGCTGGTGTTGAGGCCACTGTGCTGCTTTCTCCCTGTCCAGACAATCAAGAGTATACTTGGAATCAGTTTGGACGGTTAAAAATATTAGCATGTAACGCAAGCAAGATTCCTGATCTGATAGCATGTAACTCAACCATGGTAATATCCGTCCTACCTAGATGAGCAGCTCCAGCTATAACCAGCTCTCCCTTATGGTTCCTAATAAGGCATCCTATTACTGCTGATATGTTATGATTCTGAACAGAGGCATCAGTGTTCAAACAAAAGAGATTGCATTCAGGAGGGTTCCATTTACAAACAATGGCCTTATGAATAACCTGAGTCTTGAGATTAACATTAAGAATGTCCTTATTAAATTGCCAGAACATCCATTCTAAAGGAGATATGTTAATCTCAGCATTATTGAAAATCTTATCATTCCTACACTTCCAGATAAGCCACCATAAGTGTACAATGGTGAGAGATTGCTCAAGCTGTAAATCTGGAGAAAATATCACTTCAGTGACATGAGTGTATAACTCAATGTTAAAATGAACCACTTTCCTGATCAGATCATGGAAAATACTACAATGAAGGAAAAGGTGATTAATACTCTCCTCAGCAACCATACAACAAGCACACAAAGGGGACTCAATGATAACTTTTTTCCACAAATTTAGAGCAGTAGGAAATCTATCCCAAACCAAGAGCCAAATAAAGAACCTAACTTTGGGAATAGATGGGAGTTTCCAAATTCTAAGCAAAGACCACTCACAACCATAAGGGGCATTCTTCCTGATGAGGTGATTATAAGAACTCTTAATAGAAAATAAACCATCAGAACTAGGATTCCATAGCACATGGTCCTGAGCATTTGAAATTGATAAAAGAAATGCACAGATTTCCTGAACAATCTCGGCAAGTAGATGCTCATGAAGTTTCTGATGGTTCCATTTTCCATCAAGAATGAAATCTCTAACTAAATCTTCCCTATGGACAGAGTGGTTAACAAAATCAGAGAGAGGACCCTTCCCCATCCAATTATCAGACCACATTCTAATATGATCACCATTACCAATCAAGAACACAATGGCATCCTTAAAGTTATCTTTGTTTGAGAATTTGCTTCCATAAGTAACTACGATGAAAATTTTCATCAGTGTCCCAAAGAGCAGAGTTAGCTAGATACTTGTTAATGTAGACCTGAGACCACAAGGAGTTTGGTTGAGAGAGAAGTTTCCAGGTGTGCTTAAGCACTTGATTAAGAAAGGAAAGATTCCTAATACCCAAACCTCCCATACTCTAAGGTCTACACACCAAGTTCCATCTAACTTTAGCTCTAGTTTTACGAGCAGACTTACCATTCCAAAGGAAATGATTGTTGATAGAATCAATTTTGTCAATACAAGTATTTGGTATTTTGACAATAGACATACAGTTTGAAGGTATAGAGTGGGTCACACTTTGAATGAGAACTAGTCTACCTGCATAAGACAGATAGCTAGAATACCATATATTAACTTTATGCATGATTCTATCAACAATGTGATTAAAAAAGTCCCTCTTTTTCCTACCCAATAAGAAAGGGTGACCAAGATATCTATTAAGTCTTTTATTATGAGTAACACCTAAATACTCAGTAAGCCCTTGTTTCCAATGAATAGGAGTATTAGGTGAGAAAATTGCTCTAGACTTCTCCCAACACATAAATTGACCAGAAGCAAGGCCATACTCATTAAGACAGTTAACAAGAGAAGTGATAGATTCCACATTAGCCTTACAAAAGACCATGCAATCATCAACAAAACATAGCAGGGGAATAGCATGACCATTTTTGGAAGCATTGAGAGGGTAAAAAAACTTTGCCATGATACTTCTTAAGAAGAAGATGAACCAGGAGTTCTTGGCAAAGGATGAAAAGATAAGGTGATAAAGGATCACCTTATCTTAATTCCCTTTGAGGAAACCAAGCTTCAGAAATTTGATTATTGATCCTAATCTTAAAAGAAACTGTTTTAATACAAGTGAGGATAAGCTGAATGAAGGAAGGAGGGAAATTAAATTTTCTGAGCCAGATCAATAAAATCACATTCCATTCTATCATAAGCTTTAGCAATGTCCAATTTCAGACCAAGAAAGCAATTTTTAGATTTTTTTCTTCTTATTCAAGGTATGAAGCAATTCATGAGCAATAATAACATTGTTTCCTATATGTCTTCCATGCACAAAATCATTCTGGAAAGGAGTTACAAGATCATGCAATAAAGGTCTGATTCTAGCAACAAGAACTTTAGAAATGATCTTGTAACTCACATTGTATAAACTTATTGGCCTGAAATGTCCAGGTTTCTGAGGGTTCTCCTTCTTAGGAGTGAGCACAATCAAAGTTTCATTGAGTTGTTTATCCAATTGGCCATTTTTGAAAAAATAGTTAACATGCTCAAAAACTTGTTTATCAATCAAATCCCAATGCTTTTGAAAGAATAAAGCATTAAGTCCATCAGGACTCGGTGCCTTATCACAACCAATAGCATGAACAACATTAGAGACCTCATCAACAGACACAGGAGCAAGCAATGGAGACCACTTATTGACATCAACTGTGGGAGTGATGAGTTCATGGAAAGGGGAAGAACTGGAACCGATAGATTGAGATTGAGAACAAAAGAAAGACATGAACTCATTAATCAATAAGGATTGATCAGTGTTCCAAACACCATCAGAATTTATGATGCCATGGATAATGTTCTGTCTCTTTTGGTGGGATGCTTTGGCATGAAAATTTTTTGTGTTAGCATCACCAAGCTTTTGTTGGTTGGTGGTAGTGTATCGAAATGGGCAACATGTAGATTAGACTGCTGAGCAAAGGCTGGGCCTTATTCCTTAAGATTGTATTCACTGTGTATCGAAGATGTATACTACTGTTGTTACTGCCCCCCCCCCCCCAACACGAATGAATGTTGCTTCTGCTAACCATGGGGAGAAACCAGAGAAGTTCCAGGGGTCGAACTTCAAGCAGTGGATACAGAAGATGAGGTTCTACTTGACAACCATTGGGTTTGCAAGTTACCTCTCACTGCTAAAACTCCTGCTCCACCCACTCTGCGGGAGATTGATGAGAACATGGAAGCGGAGGAGAAGAAGGCCGCTGAACAGGAAAACAAAGTAATGCAATTGTCCCATGATGCTTGGATGAATGCGGATTTCATGTGTAAGAACTACATTCTGAATTGTCTTTCAGATGTTCTCTACACTGCTTTCTGCTCTGTCAGTACCACAAGAGAGTTGTGGGAGCAACTGGACAGGAAGTATTGTGCACAAGATGCCGGTGCGAAGAAGTTCATTGTAGGGAAGTTTTTGAACTTCATGATGCATGACTCGAAATTTGTAATGAGTCAGGTTCTAGAGTTTCAAATGATTCTCCATGATTTGGAACAAGAGGGCATGCTTCCCAATGAGTCTTTCCTGGTTGCTTCATTGATCGAGAAGTTGCCTCCTTCATGGAACGAGTTCAAGAACTATCTCAAGTTGAAGACTAAAGAGATGAGGCTTGAGGAGTTGATCATTAAATTCCAGATTCAGGAAGACAACTGCAAGGCTTTGGGAAAAGGGAAGCAGCTTATTGAGGCAAAGGCTCACCTTGTTGATGCCAAGGGGAAATCCAAGGGGAACCCCAGTGAGAAACGCCAGCAGCACCCTGGTGACGTGAAGTCTCAGGGGAATTCTGGGAAACCTGGTCCTGCTAGGAAAATCAAAGGGATTTGCTACAATTGCGGTAAGCTTAGCAACATGAAGGTTGATTATCACCAACTGAAGAAGGAGAAGGCTAATGTTGCAAAAGCAAAGGGTGACCCTATGGAGGAGGACTTAGTTAACTCCTTTGCTGGTGTGATCTTGGAGGCAAACCTTGTTGAAAATCCGAAATAGTGGTGGATTGATATAGGTGCGACTCGTCACATCTGTTCTGACAGGGGCTCTTTCTCCACCGACACTCCGGTGAAGGATAAGAAGTTGTTCATGGGGAATGATGCTACATCCGAAGTGAAGGGAGTTGAAAATGTGGTTTTGAAGATGACTTCCGGAAAGGAACTCATACTGAAAGAAGTGATGCACATTCCGGATATACGCAAGAACTTGGTATCCAGACATTTGCTTATTAGGGCAGGTTTTAAGTTGACCTTTGAATCTGGTCAGTTTGTAATGATGAAAAATGGTCAGTTTGTAGGAAAGGGCTACAACATGTGATGGGCTCTTCAAAATGTCTGTAATGTATGTACGTCACTCCTTTGAGAGCAATGTAAAGAATGTTTCTACTTACTTGACTGAGTCTCCTAATTTATAGCACAATAGATTAGGACATACAAACTACAATGCGATTCGAAAATTAATTAAAACGAATCATTTGCCGTCCTTTGAAATCAACCCTCAAAGTAAATGCGAGGTTTGTGTGGAAGCAAAACTAACAAGAGCGTCATTTCATTCTGTAAACAGAACCGCGTCTCCTCTAGAATTAATTCACAGTGACTTATGTGACTTAAAATTTGTGCAAACTAGAGGAGGGGAAAAGTACTTTGTTACTTTATCAATGATTGGACTAGGTATTGCTATGTTTATTTGCTAAGGAGTAAGGATGAAACCATAGAAGCATTTAAATATTATAAAACTGATGTTGAGAATCAACTTAATACTCGAATTTAAAGTAATTCGAAGTGATAGAGGTGGCGTATATACATGACCACTTGAATAATATTGCTCACAGTTTGGCATTATTCATCAAACCACTGCTACGTATTCTTCTCAATCTAATGGTATTGATGAACGCAATAATCGTACTCTAAAGGAGATGATGAATGCACTATTACTAGATTCTGGATTGCTCAGAACTTGTGGACGGAGGCTATTCTCACGACCACTACTATTCTAAACAAGCCCTCGTACCAACACTTAAAAGTGTGGGGCTGCTTGGCCAAGGTAATAATACCTAAACCAAAGCATGTAAAGATTGGACCAAATACTGTAGATTGCATTTTTATAGGATATGCAAATAACAGTAGCGCTTATCGCTTCTTAGTGTATAAGTCGATGATACCGAACATTCATGAAGGAACTGTCATTGAATCAAGGAATGCAAAATTCTTTGAAGAATTTTTTCCTATGAAGGAAAAGAAAGAAATAGTCTCTCGTAAACGAGACTATGAAACGACAATAGGGTCAAATGTGGGGACCCCAGTGGTGGTCCATGTGGGGGCCCCAGTGGTGGTCCCTGTGAGGTCCCAAGTAGTTGTTCTAGTGAGGGCACCTGTTGTAGGCCATGTGGGTGTCCCTGACACAAGTTGCCCTAATGTAAAATTTCATGGTGTGCCGCCGAAAAATGTTGCAGAACCTATAGGTTCACCTCCTCTAGAGGATGCTACAGAACCTGAAGTATTACCACCATAGAATTCTGCAGAACCTGAAGGCTCACATCAAGAGAACGTTGAGGTTCCTGATGTCGAACCAAGGAGGAGTAAGCGAGCTAGGACTCGAAAAGACTTTGGTTTTGATTTTTTCACATACCTTGTAGAAAATGAGCCTTGGACAATCCAAGAGGCAATGTCCACTCCTGAAGCCCCCTTTTGGAAAGAGGCCATTGCAAGTGAAATGGATTCCATCCTGCAAAATCATACTTGGGAAGTGGTTGACCTTCTTCCGGGAAATAAGCCATTGGGTTGCAAGTGGATACTCAAATGCAAGTATAAAGCAGATGGAACCATTGATAAATACAAGGCTCGTCTAGTGGTCAAAGGCTATAGACAAAATGAGGGACTTTACTATTTTGACACATACTCACATGTGTTAAGAATAACTTCCATTAGAGTATTCATTGCCATAGCTGCACTACGTGGTTTTGAGATACATCAAATGGATATTAAAA
>JAYMSP010002889.1:0-22026 GCA_036897095.1 Plantago elongata
AAGTTAAAATGTTCGACGAACACAAACACGAACCGAACAAACGACTTATCGAACGAACGAACGTTCGCTAAGCTAATTGTTTGGTTCATTCGTTTCGAAATACACCCCTAATCAAGATCATCAACCACATGTTGAGACAAGTTATGGGCAGATATGTTAGCACATCTAGGAACAAAAGAAAATGTAACTGAACTAAAAGGAGAACAAAGATGCATTATATCTTCTAGAATAAGTCAAGCAGCCGACAAGTTCTAATCTCGCACTTGTAATCCTTTAATGACGGCCAAGCAATCCCCTTCCACGACAATATCGCTGAAACGATTGTCCCGTGCCAGGAGCACCACTTGACGGGCCGCCAATGCCTCCGCTATTTCAGGATCGCGAACATGTGGAACCTTACATTGTCTCCATGCCAAAGTTTCTCCCAAATAATTCCTCGCCAGAACTCCTAGGCCAGCATAATCTGTTCGCAGCTTTACAGAGGCATCAAAGTTCAATTTGACAAAATTAACGTCTGGAGCTTGCCGTTGTACTGGGAGCCTGCAGGTGTTTGAATTGATGACAAGCCTCCTTGTACCTACTGATGTATCGCTTGACAAATTGTTGAGACTCCCATGGATCATAGCCTCGCCCTTCGTGAACCATTTTGTTCCTGTTAGACCATATGCTCCAAATCGAACATACAAATAGCTGAAAATCATCTCTGGACAGATTATGGTACGCATTAAGAACCCATTCCCATATGTCACTTGTGGCTGATGAAACAACAGAGTGAGGCAATGAAGATAAAGCCCAAAAAACCCTTGCATATTGACAAGTAAACAATATATGCATCACAGTTCACTTTGACATTTGCAAACAGGACATAATGAGTTTAAATCTATATGGCGTTGCTGAAGGTTGTAAAGCACAGGAAGGGCATTTTTAAGTACTCTCCGTAGGAATACTTTAACTTTATTAGGAAGCCTTAATTACCAAACCAAATCCCAACAAACTGTATTCGGATTACTAGAAGAACCAAGACGATTCTGCAGTTCTCTTGCACGTAAATCCCTTGCCAAATAGTAAGTTGTTTTAACTGAATATACTCCAAACTTAGTGTAATGCCAAACTCGCACATCACAACTCATTGTATTAACCAGATGGATTTTTGTTATTGCTCCAACGTCTTCCTCCCAGAATAATATTCGCAGCAAGTCCATATCCCATGAAGCAATATCCTGTTAAATAAGATTCGACACAGGAATATCATATAACTCGTAAAAATTGGGAGTATAAGGCTTCATAGTTATATCTCTGGGTATCCACTGTTGATTCCATATATCAATGTCGACACTGTTCCTTACCCTCCATCTGACGCCTGCTCGGACAATATCCATAGCTGCCCTGACACTTTTCCATGTGTACGATGATGTAGGCTTCGAGACTGCTTCCAAGATGTCTAAGTGCGGAAAGTACTTTGCTTTTAGCAGACGGCTGAGCAAAGCATCTGGGAATTATATGACACGCCATATCTGCTTTCCCAACATTGCTAAGTTGAAACTCCTCAAGTCTCGGAATCCCATACCTCCATCTCGCTTACTTTCACACAAGGTATGCCAATTCACCCAATGAATCTTATCCTTTGACCCGTCGCCCCACCAAAATTTAGAGATGATAGATTCTATTTCCAACAAAAGATAATCTGGTATTTGAAACACCCCATCACATATGTTGGAATAGCTTGCAAAACCGATTTAATTAGAACTTCCCTTCCAGCTTTTGAAAAACACTTACCCCCAAAACCTTGTATTTTGCTCCAAACACGTTCACGAAGCCAACTAAATACTTCTCTTTTTGACCTTCCCATAGTTGTTGGCAGCACTAGGTATTTTTCGTGACAGCTAACCACGCTAACAGGAAGATGTGCGCAAACATCCTGGACCATGTTATCTCATGTGTTGCGACTAAAGACTACGGTTAACTTTTGTAGATTGATCACGAATTGGGATTTTGAATTCTAGTAAGTAATTCGTCTTTTTTAGTGTAGCAAATTGCATTTTTGAAATTTATTTTAATTTTATTTATTTATTTTATATGTAATAAAATATATTATATTTTTTATTACTTTTTTTATATATTAAAAGTTAGAAAATTAATTGTTATAATTTTACTTATATTTTTATTTCAATTTAAAATTCATTTTATATTTTTTAATCAAAATATCTGGATTGAACGTAATTGTGACACGTGTCATAATGTAAGGTTCAAAGGTGAAACAAATAATTACATTTGAGAGATTTAGGGTATAAAAGTCAATTCAAGTGTACCACAAACACACTCAACGGGTTGTTTCGAAATCACTAGTCGGAAAAGTGATCCGAAACACACCATCGATTGCTTGACATGCCAAAAATTGCTTGCCCACAAGCGTATGTCAACCGTGCTTGACATGCCAAAAATTGTTTGCGCGCAAGCGTATGTAAACCGTGCTTGGCATACCAAAAATTACTTGCTCGCAAGCGTATGTCAACCGTGCTTGGCATACCAAAAATTACTTGCCCGCAAGCGTATGTCAACCGTGCTTGGCATACAAAAAATTACTTGCCCGCAAGCGTATGTCGACCTTGCTTGACATGCCAAAAATTGCTTGTCCGCAAGCGTATGTCAACCGTGCTTGGCATACCAAAAATTATTTGCCCGCAAGCGCATGTCGACCTTGCTTGACATGCCAAAAATTATTTGCCCGCAACCGTATGTCAACCGTGCTTGACATGCCAAAAATTGTTTTCCCGCAAGCGTATGTCAACCGTGCTTGGCTTACCAAAAATTACTTGCCCGCAAGCGTATGTCAATTGTGCTTGGCATACCAAAAATTACTTGCCCGCAAACGTATGTCAACTGTGCTTGGCATACCAAAAATTACTTGCCCGCAAGCGCATGTCGACCTTGCTTGACATACCATAAATTGCTTGCCTGCAAGCGTATGTCAACCGTGCTTGCCATACCAAACATTGCTTGTCCGCAAGCGTATGCCGACCTTGCTTGACATACCAAAAATTGTATGTCTGCGAATGTATGTCAACCTCGCTTGACATGCTAAAAATTTCTTCCCTACAAATTGCATGCCAACAAGTTCCCGTCATGCTTGACAGACGAAAAATAGTCAACCTACAAATTTTTCCATTAGTAAGTTTCCATCTTTCTTGGCGGACCAGAGTTATCAATCTCAAAATTGTCCCTAAAAAAATGTTCATCTCGCTAGATCGAACCATCCATCATGAAAATTTCCGTCTCCGTACATCCGCTACACTAGTACATCCACAGAATAATTGACACTCTAAAAGGAGCATAACGATGTAAACTTATGATCCAATTGTGCATTGCTCTGTTGGGCATAGAACTTTTACTATTCGACTCGAGGTACTCGACTCGAAAAGTGGGGGACAAACTGTAATGGCCAAAATTTGTTCTTTCAACAAGATTAGCAAATTGGCCCATCAAGGCCACTACCCAATCCACGGTCTTTAAATGAGTCCATCTCAACCTCACACACGGATTGAGCCTCCCTACTTCCTAGCAGACAGACACGCTAGCCAACACACTTGGCGAGTCTGACAGACATGCTAGCCAACACACTTGGTTGTCTGACAGACATGCGAGCCAACACACTTGGCGAGTCTGACAGACATGCTAGCCAACACACTTGGTGAGTCTGACAGACATGCGAGCCAACAAACTTGGTGAGTCTGACAGACATTCTACCCAACACACTTGGCGAGTCTGACAGACATGCGAGCCAACACACTTGACGAGTCTGACAGACATGCTAGCCAACACACTTGGGGAGTCTGACAGACATGCGAGCCAACACACTTGGCGAGTCTGACAGACGTGCTACCCAACACACTTGGCGAGTCTGACACACATGCGAGCCAACACACTTGGCGAACAGACATGCGAGCCAACACACTTTGCGAGTCTGACAGACATGCGAGCCAACACACTTGGCGAGTTAGACAGACATGCGAGCTAACACACTTGGAGAGTCTGACAGACATGCTAGCCAACACACTTTGCGAGTCTGACAGACATGCTAGCCAACACACTTGGCGAGTCTGACAGAAATGCTAGCCAACACACTTGGTGAGTCTGACAGACATGCGAGCCAACACACTTTGCGAGTTTGACAGACATGCTAGCCAACACACTTGGCGAGTCTGACAGACATGCTAGCCAACACACTTGGTGAGTCTGACAGACATGCGAGCCAACCTTATTTGACCGACTCGCCCAATCTACCAAAAACGGATTCAACCAACTTGAGATTCGTTTAAACCAATTCGTAAGGCTAACCATGTTAGCCTAACGGATTGATCGACCCACGTTGCTAGACTAACTCAGTCAGTCAGTAAGCAACCAACTAGACTGAGTCAGCCCACAAAGCCACTCCAGATCCGAAAGATAAGAAAAGTGAGTACAGACCGTAACGGTGGAATGGTCTATATAGGAAGGCAGGCGGAAGGAGGAAGATCATCTCATTCGGACGACGAAAAACCCTAGCAATCAATCGAGCTCCTCTTACTCAACTCTCAGTACTCTATCAGTCAGTCAGACGATCAAGCTCTCAAGCTGTCAGTCAGACATTGTTAGTCAGACGATCAAGCTCTCAGACTGTCAGTCAGACGATCAAGCTTCACCTTCCGCCATCCTACCCTCGCTTATCGACGATCACTAGTTAGCTTCCCTTCACACAGACAACTAGCACATTGTCGGTAACCATTCAATCATTGCCGAACCATCAACAGGATAAGTCGACCTCCATCTCTCTCATCGTCACTTTATTTATTCTTTGTTTCATTACTGACTTGAGCATCGGAGTCCTTACGATCGACACCACACCGGTGTCACCTTGGTATCTTACGTCTCTAGGTTTGTTGTTTGTTGCCTTGCAAGTCGTCGGTGCCCCCCAATTCATCAACCTAAATTCGATTATAGATTATGAGCGTCTACAAACGTTAAAGTTTAATTTATTAAAATCGTATATAAAATCGTCTATTGCCATGTTATTATATATTTTTTATATTTATAAATCTTGCCTAAGATATATGTGTTATGTTGGCTATGTAGTGAACTCTCCATCTCTATAATGTTTTCATTTTATGGACAATCACGGTCATATAAGATGAATAACCTTAACACCTATTCTATTAGCTTCCATAGAGACGGGTTTAGACCATATTTAATAAAACTAAATGGAAATGTAGCTTATGGTTGAAAAGATAATTAATAGCTGAATAATTAGTTGATAGTTGGTTACGTAGCTTTTTTTTTAACAAGCTAATTTGGTTAACTTCTTAAACTAGCTAGTTTGTTTGAAAAGATGTACATTTACGTAATAATTTTTTTATTAAAAAATATGGAGCTGAAAAGCTAGGTTCTGTTTACCACTAACTTTTCAGCTAGCTTTTCAGTTCCATAAATTTTTTTAAATAAAAAGCTCGTTATGTAAACGCACATCTTTTCAAACAAGCTAGCTGGTTTGAGAAACTAACCAAGTTAGCTTGTTTGAACATAACCAGCTACCAGCTAATTATTCAGTTACCGGCTATTTTTTCAGCTACCAGTTACCTTTTCAGCTAGTTTTGTTAAACATGGCCTTAGAATTGAATTGTAGTATACCGTAATTCTGCATTCTTTTTATTTTATTTTTTTTTAAAAGGCAAATGGGTGACTTGAACCTCAACCTATTGATTGGTAGTGCATTATGTGATGCAAGGAATTTTTGGTGAAGCGTCATAACTCTGCATTATGTGATGCAAGGAATTCAAAATTTCGATTAATTCTTTTAGTTCGGTTCGTCGAGTTTCGAATCCATACTCAATCTTAATCATATCTTTTTTTAAACGGTAAATGTGTATCGAACTCTCAATCTATTAATTAGAGGAGAACCCTATTATCAACTGTGCTGATTATTGTCCAATCTTAATCATATCAACATAAATAACATCTAAGCTAATACATTAAATCATTTGCAAATTAATTATTACATGACCAAATTAATAAATTATTTCAAGACTAGAGAAATTCGCTTCCACGGGAAACATGAACTCTGAAAATTGGGATTATGGTATCTAAGTATAATTAATTGAGCTATACATCATGATAATTAGGTATATGGAGATGACTTTAGAATTGAATTTTAAATCGTAACTCCATATGAATACGTGATGCAAGGAATTGAATTAAAGGGGACGAACAAAATGAATGGAACATTGTTGGAATGGAACTAGTAACTAAACTAACAATTAAGGGATGAAAGTGATGGATACATTGCATAGATAGGAAAAATTCGAAAAAAAGTTACATTAAATTGTGACGGAAGTATCTGTTACCGTCTAATTTTAGTATCTTAAATTAATATTATATATAATTTAAATACCTCGTGACATATGGTAGCTTAATTACACGTGTCATATTAAAATTTTAATAAATAAAATTGTAAATAAAATAAAGTTTAATAATTTTCAATTTGACCACATATTTTTCAGTTATTATAAATAAACCCTATTCTGTAAAATTAACATAAAAGAAGGTTAAACGAAAAAAGAAAGATGCGGTAAATTAATTTTAAATTATAAAAAAAATATAAACATCTGAAATATTATCAAATTATAATTTTAAATCAAATTTGTATATACAAAAAATAAATAAAAAATAATTAAATTACAAAAGGGGGTATACTTAGCATTCCATTCTCTCGTAATTTATGGGTATAAATTGTTTAATATAATTTTAAATATTTTTAAAATATAAAAAAAATGTTTCACATTTTATTACATATAAAAAAAATTCAAAAATGCGATTTGCTACAATAAAATTTTCAATTGGATTTTTGAATTTTGTAAGTGATTTTATTTTTTATTTATTTTTAATAGAGATATATTTTTATATGGGTAATTTAGTAATTTGTTAAAATTTAGGATTTATTTACAATTAATAAACTCGATCGTATTTACGTTTAAATTCACAGTATTTTTGTACTTTTTAATGTGATACGTGTCATGTAATTAAGCTACCATGTGTCACGAGGTATCTAAATTGGAAACAATATTAATTTAAAATACTAAAATTAAACGGTAACAATCAAAATTATTTTTTCAAAAATATCAAAACTTAAAGTACTTCCATTAAAATTTTCATATATCGATCAAACTCAAACATGCGTTCATTTAACCGAAACGGAATAAATGGAACATGCATATTACATGACCAAACTAAACCCCACCACATTTGTCGTCCTCCACGTACGTGGATTAGATCATATACTTACTATGTGGAGAACCGAAACCTTAAAACTACAAATTTAATTTAATTTGTTATTCCTCCAACCAGCTGATGCAATGCAATTACACCATTTACTTGGCTGAGCTATCTACCTTAGTTTATGAATATGATTATCACCATTTTTTCTAATTTTGTGACGTATGAAATTGTATCATATGCTAAATAAATTGTAAACATTACTCGAATATTTTATTTTAATTTTTTTATATAAACATTGATGCATAAGAACACTGCTTGTTATATGCTGCTAGACTTAGTACAAAACAAATCCTGCTGTTGATATTATGACATATAACGTTGGCCACCATTATTTTGTGGTAACAGTGATAACGAGGAAATAGGTAACATATGCAATAATCACCTACACTGACATTGATTTTTATATGGCCACCATTACAATGTAGTCAATGATTTATTGTCACGATCGGTCAAAGCCTTTAGGCCACTATTATGTTGTGGCATTCGTTGGATGGAGGTAGTAAAAAACAATTATCACTATCATTACACCATGATATTTGTTTAATGAAAGTAGTAAAAAATATTTATCATTACAATAACATCGTGGTATTTTATTTTTTTGGATAGTAAAAAACTAATATCACCACAAGGACACCGTAACATTAAGAGTTAATTAGTGACAAAATAAATGATATATATTCACGGTTTAAACCGTAGCTATTGATGTATTTGTGCCGACAATACTCATTCAATAGTTTTTGCATGACCGTGATAATTACATAGTAAAAATTGATTTTTTTGTTTAGAAACAAAATAATATATTTACTAGTAAACTAAATCATGTTACACAAAAGGAAAAGGCAAATCATTAATTGCCATCACAATCTAGAAACA
Source organism: Plantago elongata (assembly GCA_036897095.1). Classification (NCBI taxonomy): domain Eukaryota; kingdom Viridiplantae; phylum Streptophyta; class Magnoliopsida; order Lamiales; family Plantaginaceae; genus Plantago; species Plantago elongata. Next base: position 8,179 of record JAYMSP010002889.1, read on the forward strand.
AAGATGGACCTGAATCTTGAATCTGATCAGTGACCACCTTCAAACATAGCGTGTAAACATGTATATATGTATAATTGTTGTGCAGATTCTTCTGCACTCCTAGCAGCCACTCCCTCCTGATTCTGATTTCCATAACTTCAAATTTTCTGAATCCTGATTAGAAACATAGGAATCATGATTAGACAGTACATTAATTATACTTCTAGCTTCAACCCACCACATATATACAACTTATTATAATTTCAGCAGATTGCCAAACCATCACCTTATAATTTCAATAGACTGCCAAACCATCAAGAGAAGTGACTCGCATAGTATATCTTAATACGTTCAAATAATCTTGTGTGCAATCCCAATCAATTTTATATAATAACTAAACAATGTTAAACTGAATTAAATGGAATATTTGATTAAATCGAACTGAAAATACAATGTAAATTATAATTATGTAAAGTTGAACTGAACTGAATAAAATTGAAATGAACTGATTTAAAGAAATTTTTAGTTAAAGAGAGTAGAGCCTAAATCTATCCTTTTAAGTAGAAGAAATGAGTAAATTATTTCCCTTTGATTAATTGAGAGTCTCTCGCCAAATAGTTGGAGGATTTCATGGCTATGCATTACTTTCTTTTTTTAAATAATTGAAAGTGATTCGAACCCCGATCTATTAATTGGAGGAAAATCGATTACACATTATACATATATCAACAATTATATCTCAAATACTACTTCTCATGTCTCACAACCAATTTTGTATATTCATTTATATTTGTCCCACAATAAAGATGGCATTTTTTATTTTTGATAATATTTACAATTTATTTACATGAATAAAAATCATTTACACCGTAAATTAATCTTTGTATTCAATAAATGTGATATTAATTATGTGACGAAATAAAAGAGATAATTACAATTTAGTGTAACTTTTAAAAACTTATTACACTTTAGTGATACATGAAAAACTTCCTATAAATTAGTATAAACTACTTATAAAGAATTTTTTCGTAAATTTAAAATAAAATACACTAAAATTGATAAAAATCTATCCCATATTTATAGAAAATTAAGTCAAAATACGTTAACATGCCAGTTGAAACAAATTAAAAAAGTATCTGCTAATCGATATAATCATGATCATCATCAAAGTAATCAACCTTCTAGGTTCCTACATCTTTTCGTTTTGCATGATTATATTATATGATGCTTATAATTTAATGTGAAATTATATATACCGTACTAATATGATACTTGCAGTACTAATATAATGTTTATTTCTTGTTTAATGCTTAAATTATACGATGCTTGTAATGTAATATTGAATGATGCTTGCAGAACTATTATGATGTTTGTTTTCCTATTGATGGTGCTTGTCATATAATGTTAAATAATATTTGTAATTAAATTTGAAAGAAAGAAGCTTAGAGATGATAATAAACGTTAAAATTTTATAAAAAATTTTGAAAATTGAAATAACGATACTTGCAAAATTGAAAGAATGATGCTTGTAAATTTGAAATAATAATGCTTGTGAAATTAAAAAAATGATGTTTGAAGATAGATCAAAATAAATGGAAAAAGCTTGACTGAATGATGCTTGATTATTTTGATAATGTTCGCATAATCTTACATTATTTATTATTCTAATATAACTAAATTTAAATAGAATTTAATTAGTTAATTGTAAATTTATTTTAATTATTAAATATATTATTTTTAATATTTTGAAGGATATATTTGAAATTGAATATATAAACACTAGATATATTATTAAAGTGTGGGAGAAATTTGACGATAATATTAACTTATGATTGTCCCGATAATAAACGTCGATGCACAAGCTAGCGAGGTTAATACTTACAAGTTCGTCACCCATTGTATCCCAATTTATCTAACATGTGTGCCCAACTTTTATTTATACTCAATTGGACCTAATACGATATATGAATAAACGGATAGACAAAAGAAAAGGAAAATTAGCTAGGTAAAGCGGGTGGGAGGTTTAGTGCATGGTGTGGGTGAATAGACTCGGAGTTTTTTTTATAAATACATATAAATTCATAGTAATTTTTACAAAATTTTCTCAACAACTAAATTATTCATCAAATCACTACATCCAATAATAAATTAATACATTAAAATGTACTTATAATATAAATAAAAAGTGACATATGAAGGGAACCACATTTTTTATTACTTGGTAAAACTTTTCATACTTATTTCTTTTCTTTTTCAAATTTTGATTTTGTCCACTTTAGAATGTCTATAACTTGAAAATAAAAATCACCGACGACATTATTTTTACGAGAGCTATAAATAAATACCACTCTTGACTATGTTTGAATTATTTTCCTGAGATTTATAAAAATCACTAATAACTTTATTTTAACCTTAATAAATTGTAAAATGAGTTAACCCTAGAACAACTCCTGTAGCCGCAACAATTCTCTGATCCGGATTTCAAGGCGGCGAGCGGCGATTCTTCTAATAGCTAGTGAAGAGAGCATGAGGCCGTCCACGGAAACAGGTGGCCTTGACTTCCTCTCCACCCCACACCATGATACAGGCGGAGTCCGGTATCACTGAGGCGGCGACGGGCGATAGCGTGCAGGTTGAGGAAAGCAAAAGGACTGCGATTCAGGGACAAGAACATGTTACCTATTAGGAGACTAAAATCGAACCTGCAATTGAGGTTCGCCAGATCGAGGCTGAGCAACGCCGATCTGCTTCTGATCCGCCATGACCAAGGTCACCGAACGATTGACTCAGTCCCACTGGTTGTTGGACAGTGTGAGGCGGAGCATAACTGTACTAATTCGGTACTGCCACGACAAGGATCACCGGGTTTAGACTCGGGGACAATTTCTGATAATTTGGCGAAGTTATGGATTGATGTAATTAGGGGTAATCGGGAACCATCTCGAGGATTAACAATCGATTTCACAGCCCCTGCCATTGTGGATGATGAGATTGAGGTAGAAATCGAACATGATGATGTTGTATCAGAGATTGATTTTTGGCGCACATCCCTTATCATGTATGTTTTGGGAGGGGAATTATCTATGAATGCTGTAAAGCAGTATATGACAAAATTCTGGAACATCGTGACGTTACCGGAGTTGTACTATAACGAGGAAGGATATTTCATCTTGAAGTTTCAGACATTGGCTGATAGAGATGAGGTAATGAAGCATGGCCCCTATACGATCTACAATATGACTATGTTTTTGCGAGAATGGGTCACGGGGTTCTCCTTGAAAGATGATATGCTACGTGCCATACCAATGTGGATTAAATTGCCACAATTACATTTGTACTTATGGGGTTCTAAAAGTCTGGGAATGATTGGAAGCGCTATAGGTAAACCGTTGTTCACTGATGAATATACCGCATGAAATTGAGAGTATCATATGCTAGATTACTTGTGGAGGTTGATATTACTAGAGAGCTCAGGGAGTTTATCATGATAAAGGACTTAAAAGATAAGAAATTTAAGCAACCGGTTGAGTATGAATGAAAGCTACTGTTCTGTAATAAATGCAAAAGATTGGTCATGTTTGTCCTACACGACCACCACCTCAGCAAGTGGTACAACAAAGGGGAGTTTGCCAGTGGAGAATTCAGCGAGATAATAGATCGGGGGCAGTTTGTGCAGGGGGGAAGCACTAGTACAACACCACCACCTTGTTCGAATGGGGTAATTCGCCTGTTATAGAACATGTGGGTCCAAGTCGCTTGCGGATAGAGCAACACCATTTTGTTGTGGTGTCCTTACTGAAGATAGTTTATGTTGTATAACTTTGCAGGTACAAAACTCTTTTATGTACTAGTTGACAAATTCAGTATAATGGTCTATTCTGATTGCAAATACCTTGTCATTTTTCATGACTTCAAGCTTTTTCAGCAAGTTTGGTATCTCCACCTTAGCATTAGATTTTTATTTTAGAAAGACAACTCAGGTAAACCTAGAGAAGTCATCTACAACAACTAGACCATACTTCTTTCATGTATAACTGATTACAGATGATTCAAAAAGATCCATGTGTAATAGTTGCAGAGGTCAAACACATGAATGTCTGGCTTTGGACTTAAAAGAGGCTTTAGATTGTTTTCCCAATTGACAAGTAGAGCAGACACCGTCCTTTCTGAATGTTGTGTTACGTAATCCAACCACTAACTCTTTCTTGGCAAGTTTGTTCAGAGTTTTGAAATTCAAGTGACTCATTCTCTTGTGCCATAATCAGTGTTCTTCTGTGACCTGATTGACTCACCATGAGACATTCTTCAGTTGTGGTAGATGTCCAATCAAAGACATATAGACTTCCTTTCCGGCTAGCAACCAAGACTGTTTGCTTTGACTCATTGTCAATTAATTTGCAGATCTTCAATTTAATTTTCACCGAATATCCCCTATCTGCAAACTGGCTCATGCTTAGAAGATTATATTTCAAATCCTTAACATGTAATATGCCAGATATCGTAAGGGATCCCAATTTGACGTTGTCAAATCCTATGGAAGGATTTGATTCTCCTCCAGCAAACCTGATATTTGGTCCAGTATCACATACTCTATAGTTGACCATGTTTGCTTTGTCTCCTGTCCTGTGCTTCCCGCATCCACTATAAAAAAGCCATTGAGCCTTAGTCCATGATGCGTTCTGCACAAAACAGGAAACATGAGTTAGATTCGTGCTTCAGAAACAAAATCACATAGACTCAACACTCTTCCTGTGGGAATTCATTTCTGAATGAATCTTTTAGGAGTAGGTTTTTGTCTACTTGGAACATAAAGGGGAATCTTAGAATCATCGAATTTTAGATCGATCTTCCTTCTTGGTGTGTTCCTTGGTGTTCCTCGTGGTGGCTTCAGAGACTTGTCAGGTTTCTGAGTTTGCTTTTTAGCAAGCTTAGTCTTCCTGGCCAAGTTTCTTATAGCCCTGGCATTCATATTTTCAGTGGCTTGGGATTGCTTCCACTTCTGATAATTGATGTAAGCAATTCTGGCTTTCCACCATCGTTCTTGTCCTTCCTTATATTGTTGCATTAGGACTTTTTCAATAGCACGAAGCTAATACCATTTCGAGCACCACTAGCTTTCTGAACACGATTTTCAATAACCTCACTAATCTTTGCATCATTCCTATATCCATAGAATGGTACAATAGGAAATACAACAAACCGGCGATGCTTCCCTTCCTAGTTATACAACATTGTGGATGATCACAAGTCAAAGGATCATGTTTCTTTTCAGAAATATTTTTTACAACTTTATTTGGGACTTGTTGTTCCTTCAAAGGTTTGGTCGCAACTGCTTTATCTTTGTCAAGAACCTTAGCTTTCTGATCGATGCTATAGGTTTCTTTGGAACCAAACTGTTCACTTTTTACAAAGGTCAACCTTCCATCTCTCTTCTTCAAAGGAGTAGAATTACTTGATTGTGCATCAAGTCCAAGTCCTCCTAAGATAGAAGGATCTCTCAAATATGATTGAACCTTCGTGAGAGTGTCACTAAATTTGACAAATGATTGAAAGAAACCTCTTTCTTTCTGAGTTCTTCATTTTCAGAAAGAAGTTTCTTAAACTTCTCATTTAGCTCTTTCAAGGCTAGTTCGTGAGAATTTTCATTCTCCGATATTTGAAATTTTAGAGATGCTATTTCAGCGTCATTAATCACAGATACCTTGGTCAAATTAGAAATTTATTTTTCAAGAGTTTCTTTGCATTCTTCCAGAATTTTGGTCTTTGACTCATCAACAAAAAATTCTCTCTCATATCGATCAAGTTCACTCTTGACCAATTCTAAATCCTTAATGTCGTCATCATCACTTTCATAGTACAAGAATTGTGATGTGTTTATTACCTCATCAACCATAAGGCATTCTTCAATGTTGGAGATGTCAGGATCTACTATCTCAACAACTCCACACAAATCATTCTTCATTAAGCTAAAGTTGATAACATCGTGAGTTATCCCGCACAGTTCTGGTTATGGTAATTTTGAGTCCTCTGAATCCTCATCTTCTTTCTCTCTTCAGTGAGCAATGCCCTCTGAGTTCTTTTGAATGTTCTTCTCTCCTTTTTGTCACCCGACTTAAGCTTATTAAAAGCAGGACAATCACGTTTGAAGTGACCGGGTTTCTTACAATAGAAGCAGATATCATTCCCAACTTCAGTAACTTTAGTACTAATGGCTTTCTGAGCAGGGTTGTTCAGAGAGTTGTTCATTTGGATGTTCTTGTATTGATGGTAGTTTCGGCCGAGATGCTTTTTCAGCTTCTCTTTTTCTTTTCTCCTTTCAATCTCTTGACTCACATATTTCTTCATGTGATGCACATCAAGAGCATTTTCTTCTGACACTATCCTTCTTTTTAGAAGTACCTTGAATAACTAGAGCAACACTTTGCAACTTTTCAGCCGCAACCAATCCTCGTTGGGTTGTCTCATAGTTTACAGTGGCCAAATATGAAAAGAGTTCCACTGAAGTGATTTGGGGCATTCCATGATTGAAGTAGAAGTACGGGGTATGCTCCCAATTCTGTTTCAAACTTCTGATGATGGTTTTCATCTTCTCAGAATTTGAGTATCTGTCACTTTCTCCAAGTGCAACCATATCACTCATGAGAGTAGTAAACCAAAAATCAAGTTCTTCTAGAGTTTCAGTGGGACATTGTTTGAAGTTTTGGAATTTCAACTTCAAAACCTCGAACTAGTTTTCCTTGGTTTTCTCAGTTCTGGCACAGATTTCTTCAATCAATTGCCAGGCAACTTTCGCCGTCTTTGCACACCATAGTTTGCACTATATACGCTCAGATGTCGATCGAATGATGATGTTACAAGGTTGACAATCCAACCTGTATCTCTTGGCATCTTCTGATGTCCAGAGTTCATGAAGTTTGTCTACACACTCAACTTGTCCAGCAATAGCACGACCACTATCACTAGTGGAAGTGTCACTACCTTCAACATCAGTATTTCTCCGACCATCAGATACTCTAATCACATGCTTGAGCTGTCTGATTTTGATTGGTCCTTCCTTGATGACATAAATCATCTCATCACTGATTACTTCAAGATGCAACATCATGTTTTTTTTTGGGAAAAGAGCCTTAGCTCTCAGATTATATATATATAGGAATCAAGGCGGTTTATGGGAACCCGCATACAACAAAAGTTGGATAATAGGTCCATCCCACAAGTTTATCAAAAGCTTTAGCCTAACTTCAAAACAATCTACCTTTCCAATCAAGCAAGAAACATATACAATGTTAACAAGCAAACTATTATGACACCCCTTGTTTCTGCTCTCCAACTTGTATGCTCTGATGTTGAAGATGAGAAGCATCTAGCAAACAATCTTCAATGTCAACACTGCAGTCTTCAAAACATTCACCTCTATATGTAGTGGTGAAATCTTCCAATTGATCTTCATTCCAATACCACTGGAAGTATGACACTGAATACTCAATGCGGCATTAGATGAAGCTCCAATAATTCATAACGCAGTAACCCAACAAAAGCAGAGTAATCTAAAACCTTTCCAGCAAAAACAATCACTATACTAGAGATAGCACATAACTGATTACTACATAAAACCCAATAACCAGACTTTACAGCAGACCAAATATCTAACCTATACAAAAGACTAATTACCAACATTGATTTAGTACCTATATCAGTCACAAACATACTATATAAAGCAAAAATTAACCCACAGACCACCACCTCTCTGAAGAAACAAACAAGTCGACTAGAGATAGTTCCAACCAACCCAAAACCTGATACAGTACTCTATCCTCATTATAGAGAAAAGAGCCAGAGAATCTCTGCCACATCAAAGAATAGAATGAGCCACTGAGTGTGTGCAATGCAGACAAAGGAAGTGATCTTAACCAAGATATCCTATCATCTAATTCTAGTGCAAGGAGAGGGAGGAATACTCTTCTCAAACAACAAGAAAGGAAAAAACAGAAACATATGAGAAAACCCTCCCACCTGAATGAATTCAAGATGAAGGCATAGTCTGTGTTTGAGTTCCTCCAAACATTAAACACTAGACCAGAAAGTATGCAATATACCCCCATATAGCCAACAAAATATCTGATAGAGCAATTAATAATAGTAACAAAAGTCAGACAACCAAACCCTTGAGACAACTATCCAATAGCAAGATACAGTAATACCAAGACACAGGCCAAACAAGCCTAAGAACAATAACTAGAGGACTTGTTTTGTTTAATGTCTTATTGCCTTTTTTTCCCTAAGAATATGACTTTTTCATTGCTGTAATAGAAACTAACACTCTCAGTCTTAGCCAACCACTTTAGGAACAAGACTAACCAAACTAACAAATTCAGCCACATGAAAAACTCCTTTTTGCAGATGTCACTCAACAAACAGACTAAGAGCACAACCCACTAACCATCTTTTATAAGATAAACAAGAGGCCAAAGACAAACAAAAATAATGCAACAAACAACTTTCCAGACCTGGGCTTTTAGCATTTTTTCCAGGATTTTCATTTTTTTATAGAGCCTAACATTTTTTTACCCCTGAATATACTATTTTTGATCAGCTGGGAAGCCTCTAAAGGTCCAGTTCTGTTTAAAGACCTCTTGCCTTTTTTACTTAAGAATATGGCTTTTTTCAATAGGGAAATTCTACTGCAGCAGAACATTGAACTATAACAGATGAAATCACAACACACACTCCATGAAGATACAATATACCACAACTTACTAACAGACAAAAAGAGATATAGTACCATTGAGGTATTACAGATGGGACCTTCTCTGATATGCTCTCTTAGTTTTGTCACTATAAGCAAGTTGCTTGGCCTTTATAGGGCATTCTCCTGGGTCAAAAGTGATGGTAGACCTAGTCAACAAGGCAACACTGGCAAAGTGATCTGCCACACTATTTCCTTCCCTGTAAACATGAAAAAACTTGACAGATTTGTTAGCACAGATAGAAATGATTTTAGAATCAAGATAACATTTTTCCAGTTGCTAATTAATATTGTGATTTTGCAAACACTTGAGGGCAACAATTGAATCAAACTCCACTATAGTGTTGTTCAGCCCCATAGTGAAAAAATTTTTAAGGCCTTGCCAGATTCCTAGCAACTCAGCATATAAGATGGTGGAATCCCCTAGATAGGTTTGAAAACCTTTCAATATTCTGCCATATGAGTCCCTTACCACACCTCCTGATGCACCTTTTTTGGTACCATGGTTATAAGAACCATCAGTGTTCACTTTATACTAGTTTATAGGAGGCTTACTCCAGTATACCAGAATAACCTTATCAATGGGGCAGGAGGAAGGGTCATATTCCAATTAGCTGCCACATTAAAGTCCCCTTTCCAAGAGTCTCTGGAGAAGGGTTTAGCAAAGTGTGATCTATACACACTGTCATGATAGACTGGGAAGAGATCTTAATATCATGGTATTTTGCTGCAATTCTAGCCTTCCAAGAATGCCAAGCTATTAAAATGGGAATGATAATCCTGATGTGATTTTTGCTAACATGTTCTGACGAGAACATCCAACTTTCGAATCTACTCACCAGGGAAGTATGCCCTACCATTTGAACTTGAAAGATGTGAGAGAACCAACACCAAACTTTGTGAATTTCTGAAGAATATAGCAGGGCATGAAGAATAGATTCCACTTCAGAACAACAGTAGCACTTGGAGGCAATAGTAATACCTCTAGACTGAATTACTTCATCCACTAGTAGCCAACCTTACAAGGATTTCCACCAGAAAATAGAAACAAATGTAGGAATTTTTGATCCCCAACACCAAACAATGACTCTATTTTCAGGTTTACTTTTTCTGATCAATTGTCAAGCTGATTTTGTAGAGAAGTGATCAGTGGAGGATAGTTTCCAAATGGGAGAGGCAATACTATTGGAATCTATTGGGATTAAGAATATCCTTGCTGCTATATGGAGTGGCAAATAGTCTGATAATTTGGACCAATTCCAATTGCCTTCAGAAATGTAATCTTGCACTAGTTCCATGCTTTGACTGCCTAGATGAGGGAAGGTGTCCAGCTTTCCTGAACCTAACAAGTTGTCTTTGTAGAAAAAACAACTACCTAACCCTGGCCTCCAGAATAACTACTCTTGAACCTTGGTATAGACTGACACCATTCTCTTCCACGTTTGAGGATCTTTTGTGTTAGCTAGAATGGAACCAGGGAAATCTTTCTTGCAAAATTTAGCCATTAAACAGTGAGCCCAGAGAGAGGATTGATCTCTAAATCTATACCAAATCTTACAAGCAAAAGCTTCACAGAGTTTAGAAAATGGTCTGATCCCTAGCCCTCCTTCCTGCAAAGGGAAACAAAGAGGTTTCCATTTTGACCAATGTATTTTCCTAGCCAATTCTGAGGAGCCCCAGAAGAATTTAGAGATCAAAGAATCCAACATTTTAAATATGGCATTAGGGGGTTGGCAGACCTGTAGAATATAGATTGGGATGGAAGTCAAAATACTTCTAATTAAGACCCATCTACGCCCTTGAGACAACAAGTTGAGATTCCAACCTGACAACTTGCTCTTGACATTTTCAACCAAGGGCATATACAACTCTATCTTTTTTACCTCTGCAATAGGAGCACCAAGGTAGAAGAAAGGTAAGCTTTGTAAGCTCAGATATGTAGTTCCTTCATTCATAGAAATTTCTGCAGATTGACTGCTATAGATGCTACTCTTGGACTTATTGACTTTCTGACCTGAAATGTGTTCATAGTGATTGAACACCTCCATTATTTTCAGTGGCCCTTGCCTATTACCTTCAGTGAAGAGGATAAGTTCATCTGCATAAGCAAGGTGACTGATGGAAAATCCTTTCTTGGTGTCAAAGAACAAAGCAGGCTGCGTAGAGGATAGATCATTAAGTTGCCTGGATAGGTACTCACTTGCCAATATGAAAAGAGCAGGTGACAGAGGGTCACCTTGTCTAAGGCCATGAGAATGAGCAATAAATCCTTTAGTAGTTCCATTGACAATGATACCATAATGACAACTCCTAACTGTACTCATGACTAGTCCTATCCACTAGCAAAGAAACCATAGGCTTGCAACATTTGTTCTAAAAAGCCCCAATTCAGTCTGTCATAGGCTTTTAGCATGTCCAGTTTTAAAACAAAGTTGGAATCCTTAGTTTTAACATCCAGAGAATTGACCATTTCCTGAGTGAGCAGAATATTGTCAGAGATAAGTCTACCTTGCAGGAAACCACTTTAGTTTTCAGAGATGGGATTTGTTAATACAATAGCAAGTCTGTCATTCAACATCTTAGTAAAGATTTTCTGAGAAAAGTTGCATAGACTTATTTCTCTATAATTAGACCAAGATTGTGGGCAGCTTATCTTGGGGATAAGGGCTAGTGAGGTGTTGGTAAGCCCTGAAGGGAGACTTGCACCATCAAAAAAGCCTGTAAATGTGCAGTGAATCCATCAGGGCCTGCTGAGGCTTCTTTATGCAATCCAAAAACCACCACTTTAATTTCTTCTAATGTTGGAGTAGCACATAGAGAAGAGTTAACTTCATCATCTACAAAGGAGGTGAAGTTGTCCAAAAGAGGAGCTTCAGAGGCAGGGATGACATCTGATAGATGATGAGTGAAATACTCTACTACAGAGTCATGGATAGCTAAAGGATCTGATAAGCTTTGCCCTTCATGATTAATGCTGGTAATTCTCCCATTGCTCCTTCTTCTATTCACCATATTGTGAAACAATTGAGTGTTTCTATCACCTTCTACCAACCATTTGCATGATGCTTTCTGTCTCCATTAAGCTTCCTCCATATCTAAAATCTTTTGAAAATTGTTCTGTTGCTCTAAGAGCTTGTTGATTAATGATAGAAGGATTGTCTTGAAGCACTTCCTCTGCTGCTGCAACTTTGCTCTCCTCTTCCAATTTCACAAAAATATTTCCATAAACTGCTCTATTCCACCAGGTAAGATGCTGATTGAGTCTCTTGAGTTTCTCCCAAAACTTATTGATACCAGAGTGCCTAGCAGGGAGAGACCAGTGCATAGCAATGCTAGTTACACAATCCGGGTTCAGCAACCACATATTCTGAAATCTGAAGGAGGGAACCCTATATGATATTGCCACCTTGCAATCCAACAATAGTGGTCTGTGGTCTAAGCATCTTCTGACACCATGTGTTACTTTAGAGACTGAGAAGGTTTCTAACCAAACTTGGTTAAAAATATTGTAAGGAGTAAAGTCTCCTCTGCCACCTCTACCACCTTTATTCCCATTGGAACTACTACCTCTACTCCAATTCCCTCTACCTCTATTGGAAGAGTAATTATCTCTGTTCCTTTTACCATGATATTCTACACATCTTTGGTCACCTGCAGACTCACCTCTAGATGAAGTTTTAGAAGAAATATTATCAGCCTGTGATACTTGCATCCCTCTATCCTTGCGCTGAACATACTCTTCTGCTATAGATGAAGATCCTTGTTTTATCTTGGCTAGACAGAGGAGTCCATATGACCCAGTCTATGATAGTGTTTGCAATAATGGGGAACACGCCCATAATTTACTTTCACTGCAACTCATGTATCCTATGCTTGAATCAAAAGGTGCCCTGGTAAAGGCTTTGACATGTCCATTTCCACACACATATTAGCTTGATTAAGCTTACTCTTGTTCACAGTATAACCGTCTAGTTTAATTGGCATGCCAAGCAGCTTGCCTATATCATAAAGTGCCTCTTTATGAAACAAAAAGATTTGAAAATTTTCAAAGAAACCCAGACCGGTACAATAGGGCTATCATCCTCAAGAGATAAACAAGGTGACCACTTAAAAAATCTCATAGGAGTACCATTGATATTGGGATTCTCAAGCAACCAAAGGAAATTGTAATCTTCTTCCAGAAAAAGCTTAATGACAACATGTCTCTTATCCATAAAACTAACGGGGAACCTTGCTTTTAATTTTAGCTCTTTCAACATCTGAGATACTTCATAGATTTTCGGGATAGAGAAGGAGAATTTGCTAATTAACGTTAACTCAAAGGAAGCTGACAGTTTCTCTACTTCCGAGTTAGAGAAAGATAGAGAAGGCATACCATTGAAGATAGACAGATCCTTGGGTTGTACCACGTCTCTCGTAGAGTCCATTTTACCAAAGGAGAACAAGTGCAAAGGAGCAGCCATTTGCACCGCAGCTTTAGCCGAAGCCGGAGCTGGCGAGACAGGAACAACTTTTTGCACAACATTTGTAAAAGAAACTTGCCCAGCAGACACAATAGAGCCTAGCGGACCAGAAGGGCTCAGCTCGACCTCTGATGGGGCTCCAAAAGATGGTAGAACACTTGACCCATCACCGTTGGAAAAGGATGGGAAGGGGGGGGGGGGGGGGGGGAGGAGCAGAAGGCTCCTCCACCACAGAAGAATCCACCATAAGCTCAGAGGTTAACAAATAGAACCTACACGCCGAATACCAAGATATCAGCAAGATGCTGCCAGAAAAAGAGTAGACAAGGAGGAAAAATACTAGGGCCGGAAGAGGGGGAAAACGAGAGAGAATTTAAGAGAGAAGATTTAAACGCTTAACGACATGGTTCTAAGATGCAACTTCATGTTGTTCTTCCATTTCTCATAATTCTCGGGTTTAAGAATCGGAGCATCACTCAAAGACAAACCTGCACACTTAACATGCAATTAAAACGTCCTCCGAAAGCGACAAAAACCTTTACTTATCTGGGGGATCGAGGTTCAGTGCCGAAAGCTTGGGAACCTCCTGCTCTGATACCACTTGTTGGTCCAGATAACGGCAAAGGAAATAATTGGGGGGGGGGGGGGGGGAAAAGGTTT